>VYXD01012565.1:107463-183247 GCA_013397195.1 Hylia prasina | reverse complement strand
AAAAAAGAGAGAGAGAGAGAGAGAGAGAGAATTCATTAGAGTGATCTCACCAACTTCACTTCTGCTTCCACCTTGCCAGCTGCAAAATGGGAATAATCACAACAGCTCATTTTGAAGGGATTTGTTAATGTTTATAAGACACTTCATATGTGTGAAGCAGTACAGACAAAGTTTGCCAAACATGGGTGGATAGCTGGAAGCTTTGTCAGTTCAGCATGACTTAGTCCTTTCTTCTTCACTGAGGCCCTGGTCCTAAAGTAGGCCTAGACAGGAATTCATTCCAGGTATCAAGGTCTGTAAGCCAAAAGGACAGGACATCTCCCAGAACGTTGTTTATGCTGTCATGGAACTGCATGCAAAAGGCAGAGAAAAGTGAATGGAAAAAATAGTACACTTTAACAAAAAATGTTGTGCTGAAAGAGCTTGGCACAGTTTATACCTGCATTTCCTCACACTGTGACACAGACAGACTCATTTCTTAACACACAAGTTTCATAATCCCAACATCCTTCCATTCTCCCAATCAGTCCTCAACACTCAGCTGCATCCACAGCAGCAGAGAAAGCACCGAGGCCCACCCTCTGCCACTAAGGCCTATTGGCACAGAATGCCAATTATTAATTTCATAATCACCAAAAAAGAAGGTGGTTTCAAGCAGTTTGCTTAGTGGGGATCATGTCTGCTGTGTGCTAACTTCCAAAAAATTACAGAGAAAGGATCTAGACAAATATAAGTTGATCTAAGCCAGAAATTATAGTTGGGATGTTTCTAACAATTAATAGGATAGAGTCGATCATCAGAGTCCAGGAAAGTTTTGGTTTCTTCTGAATCCATTTTTTATCCTGATTCTGATTACCTTAGCTGACATTCTAATTACCTTCCTTCTTGAGCTGGAGAGCTTGTCACAACTAGTAATGGAAGGCATCTTTTCATCACAGGTACTTCCATAAGATGCATAGCTAGCACCACTGAAAAGGAATGTTAAAATATAAATTCTGGCAATTTAGGGATAGTATTGGGAAAATAAAGAAGCCTGTCAAGCAGCATTTCAATTTCCAACTGTCTCTGCCTTCTCAAAGTCTGAAAAGTGGGTCTCAGCTTTTCCAGCTGAATGAAACACCATGTAAAACTTACTTGCACAAGTGACAACACCGGTTGCATTCAGAGGCTGTTGTCATTGCCTGGATGGGATCTGATAATCTGCAAAATCCTTTAGTCTGCAAGATGTGATCAACTGTGAAAGGCAAAATTACTAAAACAGACTGGAGAAGGCTGTGAAACATTTCTCTAGAATCTGTATATACACCACTTCCATGTCTGGAGGAGGGGCCACTTCAGAAACACTTGCTTACATGTAAATCCTTTTGTAGGGACATGCCGAACTTAAAATTGTTTTCCTTTATTAGCTTTTCTTTTGGACCTGTTTATTATTCTGTAGTTACTCTACCAACTCTTTGATCTGATGAGAAAAGCACCTTTCTGGCAGTCAGACCTGGTTGCTATTTACATTCTGCTATTACAGTGATTTGGCATAAATTTCTGTTGACAGTGACTCAGACCAGGGAATTGTTCTGCCTGAAAACTAACCCAGTAAAAACCTCAAAATGTTCATTTTCAGCTAAATCAATGACTGCCTTAACCAGGTGGCCACACACATTCTCCCCAGTGCCTGTACCCAGGGAAGGCAGGAACAAGCAGCTGGGGACAAGAGGAAGGAGTGCTGCCCTGGGCTTGGCATCAGCCCTGACTCATCCCTCAGGAACTGTTTGTGGAGCTGCAATGAATAATTTTAAAGCAAAGATGTGGTACACACCAGGGTTTCTGGTGCAAAATGCACTAGCTGGAGCACTCCCAAGGGGAAAATACATTAGAAAAGGTAGCGTGCACAGGACACGAGTTTTAGCTTGGGCTAGGCCAGTGCTGTGGGACAGGTGACAGGCCTGGTGATGCCAAGGGCTGCCTGCTGGGGATGCCTACTGGACACTTCCATGTTGAACATGGTGACTGCAGCGGTGACCAGCACAGGCACACGGGCCTGAGCAGACAGAGCAGAGAGGCACCTTCTCCCAGCCTCCAATCCAGGAAGGGCTGCCCCAGGAAGAGCTGTGCTGTCACCCCATTGGAGCTGTGCTGGGGTAAAGCCCTGTGTCCTGGGCATTGCCTGTGTCAGCTCTGAAACACAGGCCTTCCACTGGCCTCACAAAAGACCTCCATGGCTTTCCACTGCCCAAGAGGAACAAACAGCAATGGCTTCAAGTGCGCCTTCTCTTTGGCACAGGAGCATGTTTTAATAACCCCTGCCCCAGCAAACTCTTCATTGCCAAAGACAACAATGCAATGCATTTAACATTCTTCTGATTAATATTTATGGCTACAAGCCACCCATTGTTTTTGCTGCAGAGCTGCTAATCAATAGGGGCTCCAGAAAATAGCAGGACAAGCCAGGGTAAACAGTGGAAGCCTTGGTTCTTCAAGAATTAGGGAAAATGGCAAGACGTCTTCTCCCTCACCTACATTTTTGCAGTTTGTTTTGAAAGCAGAACTTTTACCTGGGTTCATAAATCTACACTTAAGTGTCTCAGTGTGCTGACACAGGTTTGGAAATGTTTATCTTAGCACTTGTGCAGCCTCATTAGTGTGGAATGTTTATACTCGCTCTTGCATTCTCACTTACCTGTACATTTATATATAACACCGTACTAGTAACCCCACTGAATCTCCAATGCTGTTTCACAGTAATTGCTCCCTCAGGTGCTGTTTTCCAGGGATTTTTATGTTTTAGCCTTTGCAAGACAAGTAGGCCTTGTTTTACTTTGAAGCTGATGGGAAAGAATATACTGTGAAGTTTGGCGTAATTCTAATTCAGTGCCTAATGGATTGGCTGGGGACGGTGATCTGGGAACCTGAGCAAGGTTATACTACATTTACTCATGAGGACAATGCAAACATTAATTCCTGAAGACCTGGGCACTGATGCATCCTTGTCTCGTGCTTTTCTTCTCTTCAGACTTAAGAAAATAATGTGTATTAAAACTGATAAAGAATATTTTATGTGTATGTAGGCATCAGTTCATCTTTACAGTATGATAACTGCAGTGGAAGTGATAGAAGTTGTTAACATGTTACATTTCTGTGGTGAAACCACACTCTGTAAATTTTATATAAAACATACCCACTCTAATTTTTTATATATATGAAAAATATGGTTTGCAAGATCATGTGATCTGACGGTAGTGTGCATTGTAAGTGATTATGATTTCCCCTCCCTTCACAGATTTGTATACTTTCTAAGTGCTTGGGAATAGAATGTGCACTGACACAAATAGAATCCAACATCTTTCCGTGTGCTCTCCTCTAAAAGGCGATGTAGGAAATGCTCTATCCTTTTTACGCATCAATCACAGAGGCAATAAATCTTCCCTCAGATCCCGGAATTTCTTCTCCTTCATGCCCAAGTGAGGTTTTATTCAGCAACAGAGGGGCTGGAATAACAAGATCCTTATGAGACTTTAGACACTCCCACATACAGGGGAGAAAAAGAGCACCAGATAAGCAGACAGCTCCTGGCAGATGGGAGCAAGGATGGAGGTAGGCATGGGGAAATCACTGGAGGGAGCTGGGGACCGGGCAGGCAAAAACATTCCACAATACCACTGGTCATGTAGGAAGAGGATCTCCAGGGCTGTGCTGGAGAAAGAAGGAGTGAAAGGATCCAGAAGAAAGAGAAAGGATCTCCAGGTGACAGGGAGGGATGTCCCAATTTTGCTGTGCCACTGGACTTACTTGCATCCTTTGGCAACAAAAGCAGCTGCCCCTTCAAGACACATCCCCCCAACAGGCACTAGTTCAGTCTTTGCCATATATAAAATCTTCAATGAGTGTTAAATGCCAGTTAAACTTCATTCTTCCTCTCCCTCCATCAAAATCCCCACCTCCAAGCACAAAGCCCATGTATTTTACTTGGATACTCTGAATTTAACAGGCACGCCAGAAACCAGGTAGAGGTGATGGTTATTACACACACACATGCCCCCCAAAATACAAGCGTGGGGAAAGACCACAGACAGCTGAGATCACATCCTTTTACGTCTTTATTTGCCAGTTAAGATCCTTTTATTCCATCAATGCAAATATGCAGAACAGCAGGAAACCATGTTTTTAAGCAGCACATACCAGTTGGCTGAGAATAAACTAACTACATTCCCCAAGCAATGTAAAAGTAACAATGCACATCATCTTCCAAAAGAAGAAACAAACAGATATTGCAGCCGAGAGGCACAGCAGGCAGCTTCCGTACAAAGTAGTTTGGCTGTTTAAAATGCTAGAACCAGTCCTTGCCCATTTCTCCAACCCCACCCCCAAAAGTCCTAGTATAATTTAACCACTTTTTTTTTTTTTGCTATCTACATAATATATAAAATATAAACTCTGTTTACTTATAACACTTACTTTTCTTGATAAATAGCTCTTTAAAATATCTACTGTACATATGTCCATGCGTTGACATTATATATATATAGCATTTATATATATGTATGTATGTCTGAAAAACAATAAATATATACTTAATATTGACACAGCAACAAACTGAACATTTTCTCATTTTCAAAATCAAATAAAAGCAAACCAGTGGGAGAGAAACAGTGAGTGTTGCTCGTGAAGCACAGCACAGCAGGGAGCTTTGATTCCTGCCCTGGCTGGGCACTCGGAATGCCCCGTGCTTGAGCAGTTGTGTTGTTCACCTGTCCTGTAATGGACCTGTGTTAAAAGTCACTTCAAGCTGTAGTTAGCCACCCTGTATGCCATGTGTAACACAGACTGAGCAGGAGCTCAGTGGGTGACGAGGGAGGCTCCCCTCCAGGTTTGCAATGGAATGAGAGACAGGGCAGGGAAGTGAGAAAATGGCCAATATAAAAAAAAGAAAACAAATAATGGACAGCACATGGCTGGAAGGTCATAAATAACCAAGGTAAACAAGTCAATAGAGTTAAGTGCTTTTAAAGACGATGGCTGGCATTGCTGCAAAAAGCGTCTTGATTATCTGCTGCCAACTCCATGGAATGAATCCGTTTTCCCACTGCCACAAGAAAACACAAACGAAACCCAGAAGGCCAAATTCAGATGCTAAAAATGGGGTCACTGTAAGACACTGTGAGGGTGCAAGTTCAGAGCTGAACCTGCCCAAGGGCAGCTGAATTCAGAGAACATCCTTAAACCAAATGGATGAAATTTTTAAAGTATGGATTTAAAAATAAATAAATTTTAAAAAAACCCAAACCCACACCCAGTCCCAAACAGTTAATTTCACATATGCCGAAACCTAATGACAGATTTTTAAAACCTTTCATTTCAAAACAGCATTATTTAAAAATGGAACTTAATCCCCAAATTAAAAAATGTAAATAAATACCCTTATACAATCACATGTTCAGTTTTGGATTGACCATAGCCATTCTGTTTATTCATTTTACTCAAAATGCTGAATAAAAGCTATTTCAGTCTGACCTGTGCTGATACCCTTTTTTCCTCAACCCCAAGGCCTCGATCTGGCAGCTTCAAAAAAGACATTACTTGTTTGGACTGTGGCTTCATACACTCATTAAGTCATGAGGTTTTGACATCAATTCATGAATGCAGCATTATGTGTAGTCCCATTTACTTAAAAATTTCTTCTTTTCATGAGCAAATGGAAGTGGGTAGTTAAGGGGAAATTATTTTTATTGGACAGACTTCACCCAGCAGCTCAAGAAAGAGGAAATTTCAAAGCAGATAAGACTGCCAAATATTATTCACTCACACTTCATCTCTAAAATTTACAAACTTTGCTCCCCCCAAGTAACAACTTCAATAATAACTAAAAGAAACTGCTGTCCTGAATAATCCTGCCGTTTTGCATCTAGCCCCAAATGTCCAGAGATCACTGCAGAGCTCAAAAGTCCAGTGTTGAGTTTCATGTATGCTAAGGGTATATCACTGGGCCACTGGAACATCAAACCAGTGCAGAGTATCTGCACAAAGCCAGAACTCTGGCTTGTAAATACAGAACTAGCAGTGAAGAGACTTCATAATGAGTGATGTTTAATGCTGAAAGACATAAATAAAAGTCAAATACAAAAAATCCCAGCAACAAGAAGTTCTGTCATCACTTATTTCTGAATCTCTGCAAAAACATCAAGGTACTATGGTTACCTTTACCCATTAAATAAAGTATGCCTTTTCTTGGTAGATCAGTGTGTCATTTTAAATTGTCTGGATCTGTTCCACATTTGTATGGACACAAAAATAAACAAGAAATTGAATTGTCCTTGTGCGGTGACCACATGCAGCAGAAAAGCCTCCTTTTTTTGAATGGCTGAACTTCCAGGACAGCTGGTCACTTGTACAGTCACTTTTTTGGAAGTTGTGAAAAAGAAGGGAACACTTAGTACAAAGTGGATAGTGCCTCTGATTGCCTGATGCTGGCTGGACAGGGATTTCTAGTGCTTCCAGCCAAAGCCAAGGACGAGCTCCAGCACAGCCCATCCTGAGCCGAAACTCATCGAGGCATGGCCCAATTCTCTGCTGTGCTGTCTGCATGGGTAAGGTCTCACCATCCCTACTTGGTATTTTCTACCTACACAGCTCAAGTACTATGGATTTAACACGTGCATGGTACTATATCTAGGAAACCGCAAGCTCCTGCAGAGTTCTTATGCTTCCGTGTAGGACTTCACTGAGATCAACACTGAGGATGTGCATATCCAGCAGGAGTATGGGATACATCCTGCTTCCCCAAGGACAGGGTCCATTCTTGGGCCCCTGCACACAGAGGTGGAGCAAGGCTGCTCCCTGTGGAAGTGCAGCCCTCACCCTCCACACCATCAGCATATCCTCCCTGTAGGGCAGGCACAGAGGTACCAACCTGCAGACACCTTCCTGCTGCTCCCTGCTGCAGTCACCACCCTCCCTTTGGGAACACTGAAGGAGTTCAGGTGTGCCCTGCTGTCACACAGCACAGGGTTGTCCTACCCCTGGTGTGAACCCCAATGCAATTCCCATAGGAAATAAGACATCTCTCCCAGCTGACTGTCCCAACACTGGAACAGAGCCGTCCCTGCAGAGCAGCAAAGCTCACCCTTTGGCTCTTTTTGTCTTTGGCAACAGACCATAATGATGGGTATCCTATGTGCACAGGCTGATGGCAAAGGGAAGAGCCTCTCCAACAGCAACCCTGGGAAAGAGGAAAGAAATTTCTTACCTAGTGTATGAACAAGTTTATTTGGGGGTTACTATAAATTCCAGCAGTAGCGGCAGTTTGGCTCTTAGGCCTGCAACAGTTCAGCAGCGTTCATCTCAAACCTTGTGGCACAGCATTAAAAGTGCAATTCCAAATACATGTTTCCTGGGATGGTACCGCTTCTGAGTTCAATCAAGTACATCTCTGCTATCTGCTGCCCAAATTCCTAAACACAACTTGAACTCCAGAGGCTACTTAGGGCAAATTCAATGTACTTTCCACTGCCCCAAAGGAGCAGAGGGTGGATGCTGCCAAGAAAAATCCCAGACTATAAAGAAACTATTTGTCAGAATAACAATAGATATTCAGTAAATCAATTCTTTCCTTCTCCAAGCCAGGTGGAAGTTTATTAAGTTTACACTTGACACTGCAGCACCTTCACCTTCTAGAGAATGGAAAAACTGCTGTACTATCCTGAACTTATGCAGCTCCTGCTGTCATCCCAGTTAGGTAAGATAAATGTAGCATCTCTGTTGCTATTACAAGAGGAGGTCCCACCCTGCCCCTGCCCTTTCTGGGCCAGCACAAAGAGTTGTAAAAGATTTGACCCATCTGCAAGCCAGTACAAACAGCAGCATCAGGTGTCTGTGTAACCAAAGCATTGGATTTTCTTTCTGCTGCATCAGTAGGTCTGCACAGAGGATGGATGATGCCTGTCACCTAAACCTGTGGGTCTGGGACAAAGTTTGAGCTCAGTAGTACTATCCTTACTCACTGTGTCTCGCCTATTCACTGCAGGGGCAGGGAAAAAGGATTCCAACTGGCATCACAAAACCCAGAAAGACAGGGAAAAGAAGAAAACACAGAGAGGAAACACAGTCAACATTTGTGAACCAAAACGAAGTGCAAAGACATGAACAGCAACTCCAGCACAATTGCCAAACCACTGAGAAGCAAGACTCACAAACATTTTGGTCCATGTTTGGTTCCACTTCTGGATGATGTTTAACTAAACATGGTTAATTATCCACCAGGCTTGCATTCATGACTTGAACTAGCCACTCTTTTCAGTAAATGGATTTTGCTTCACTGTACAAAAACTTTCTTGATCCCCTTTGGGGTAATTCTATTTTTCAGGAAACAGGTAGGTGATTGCTTGATCAAATTTTCTCTTCTGTGTTTCTTGCTTTTCAGGGCAGGAACTGGATAGCATGGTATATACCATGACAGTTGCAATGGGAAATTCCTATGGGCACAGATACCACCTCTGGAATTCTCAGAGAAACCCATTTTAAAGAAAAACAACCAAACTTGTCAAGGGCTGCTTCCAAGAAGGAATGATGAAGCCTTGCCCGAGGTTTTAGCAGAAACAGCCCCAGAGAGAGTTGCTAGAACTGGCAGAACAACAAGGACAGAAACAATTCTCCCCCAGGGTGCGGTTTTGCAGTATTACATTATTCCTTCATCAGTCACACTATTACACTTTGGGGACTATTTAACAAAAGGTCACACACATGCTCTTGAAATATTAAGCACACATGAATAATTTTGGGCTGGGAGTCACGTTTTCTAACTTCAGCCACATCAAAATTTAAAAGCCAGAATTCTCTGCAAAGGAGGAACACAGGCATTTCCAGTGGGCACCCTCTTTCTATATTAATCCTAGGGTGAACTGAGTCAGCCTTTGGAGAGCTCTCTCTGTATTGACTGCTGTGTTCTTGCTGATCAGAGCAAAACATCCGACTCTGAGCTGACTAAAGACAGATAAGATGAACAACACTATTGATGCTCTCCTGTTCAAAAACATATTTTCTTTTTAGATTTACTGCTCATCCCAGTGTTCTCTTATTTCCCCTAGTCAAAATTAACAAAAAACCCTGAAAAGGTTTTTCTCAAGTTTAATGATTTAGTGCTATATGCTTGTGTTCTATTTTCTTATTATCTGAAGACCTAGCGCTGTAAACACATCAGCACTGGAGCAGCTTTGCACAGAAAAACAGTATCCCTGTTTACTGGGATAAATCATGTGCCTTTTACTATATTCTTTCAAGAAGATATTCTCAAAAGAATAACTATTTCAAGACTATCTAAAATATGAAAAAGAAGAACAGGACAAACATAGCAAAGTTTGTCCACCCCTGCACTGGTGACAGGGAATGATTAATACAGTACCAGTAGCTGGCCACTTTAAGGAAGTGAGGAGGCTGGGGGTCCTATGTAATTTTTTTTCCTTGTAAATAGATGGGAAATTTTCTCATTCCTTTTGTTTTTCACTCACACTTGGTGGAGGTTAGAACTTCTGGGCTGAGGAATGTGAAATTACTTGTTGGTGTGCAGCTCCCAAGTGCGAGTTCACAGTGGTTTGAAAAAACACCGCTCATCTAAACACCGCATGGTTTTGGGTTATATTCCTACTGTTTCCCACCTAAAACCAAAATGCACAATGCATTCACTCAAAAGTCAGTCCCAAACACAGGAAATTTTGTGCAAATCCCTGTAAGACTAGCCTGAGGTCAGCTGTATAATAAACCCCATATCGTTACTGTGTCATGCCACCTGCCATCCATGAAGGTTTTCCACGATCCATTTTAATCAGCAAACCCGTAACACTCACGCTTACCAGGAGCTCACAGAAGACCCTCCCTCCCCAAATACCTGGGCATATGCACTGTGGTTGAGGACTGCTTTGTTTTAAAAGCTACACATTTTCCTATTTAATTGTGCTTTAAAAAAAACCAAACCAAAAAACAACCAAAACAAAACCCAAAACCAAACCAAACAAAAAACAACTACTAAACCAACACAGAGAAGCTCCTAACAGGCTGTATGAAAAGTGAGCTGCCAAGACTTTCTGAATCCTGCAACACTTTCGCATCAAGTCCTGTTATTCTGTGTGTTGGTTGGAGGTGTGGTAATACAGCATGGTGGTGTCAGCTGTCATGGCAGGAACCATTCATGTCAGACACTACAGAAAATTTAACGACATGACAGTACCTTCACAGCCCTCTGGTAGGTAAGGAAAATCTAAAAGGATCTTCCCAACCTTTCACAGTAAACACAATTGGATAATCTAAAGCACCTGCAAGCAGGGGATGAGTCCGTGATACATCTTTGCAATCAGCCAACTAACACTGTTAATAAAACAGTTAAGTTTATCAGCTCTTAAGTCTCCTGTCCATTTTGGGCATTTCAAAGGACCGTATCAATTTGGCATTTAGCTGCCAACAAATTTAATTGATCCAGACACTGTGTTTCCTTCTCCCACATCCTCAGCTGTTTCTAAGACCTTTCCAAGCCCTTCACAGGGGCTGAATTACCATCTCTTTCAAGAGCTGTCTGGTTCCTATTCTTTCCTAGGAGCTCAGGGGAGCTAGCAGTACAGAGACATCCTGCTCTTCCGCATGGCTTCGCTGATCAAGTACGCCGGGCTCAGTTCTGGCTCCTCAGTCATGATTGAAATATTCTGCCACTCCCCCAGCTGGTTTGACTTTTTAATGGTGTCCACCACACACAGGGCGTACAGACAGTCGTCAAAAGTGGCAGCCATCGTAAGGGGCCTCCCGTCCCAGGTCCTCCTGTCGTCCTGGTCCTCAAAGGCCTGCCGGACAGCCTGGACCATCTTAATGGTGCCCCGCAGGTAGGGGGACGGGATGTCACTGAAGGCTTTCTCGGGAAGCAAGGAGTTGCTGACTGGCGTGGAGTCCTTCAGCAGGAGCTCCCGCTGGGGAGAGCTGTTGCTCTGTCCGTAGAGATCAGTGCCTATCACGGTGAGCCGTCCCGCCGAGCCCACCACGATGATGTCCTGTTTGAACTCCCCCGGGATGTTGAAGTTGAGCGTCACCGTGCAGCACACGCCCCCTTCCAGGACCATCTGAAACGTACAGAAGTCATCGCTGGTGATCTGCCGGATGCCCTTGATGTGATCCGTCTGCTTCACGAAGGTCTTGAGCAACCCGTGCACCTTCACGGCCTTCTGGCTGGTGAGGAAGGTCAGCAGGTCGATGATGTAGGTGCCGACCGAGTGCAAGCCCCCGCCTCCCATCAGGTCATCGCAGCTCCAGTTGTACTTCTTGCCCAGCAGGCTCCCACTGTGGACCTGCACCTCGCACACCAGCAGCTCCCCCACGTAACCCTCCTGGATCAGCTGCTTCATCTTCACGAAAGCAGGCAGGAAGCGCAAAACGTTCCCCATGATGCTCATGAGCTTCGGGTAATAATGAGCCGCGGTCATCATCCTAAAGGCATCCAGGGGAGTCGCCGTTCGGTCACAGATGACGTTTTTCCCAATGCCTGAAAAACAGTGGGGGGAAAAATAATCATCAACAAAATTTTAGCCATGCAGTCAGCTGAAAGCCTCGAGGCTATTCTTAAAAACCAAGCCAAGGAGAAAGACCCGTAGAAGAAAAACACCATATTGAAAGGTTTTCAAGGCACAACGGCCCACTCTGGCATGCTTCCAAAATACATGTAAGAATGTCTTAAGCACTACAGTGAAAATGTATTCCTTTTTATTTTCAAAATGCACTGCTGTCTAAAAAGAGCTCAAAGGGGAGGGCCTGAACGGAAAAAAGTGATCTCCCTTCTGGGAGCAGGTCTGAAACCAATCACCCACCTCAGCCATCTCACAGACATCTCTTCTGTGACAACCTACCCATGCAGGGGTTTCTGTGAGCTCAATCTGAGGTTCAGATTCAAATCCCTGAAGGGTATGAATGACACAAGTGCATGTATTTAGTAACTTAACACAGGTATACTGAAAAGCCTGGCTTTGTCTTCTCAGTACTCTTGTCTCTCCCTCTTTCCTGCGCAGACTGTTTTAAGAGGCTCTGAGGAGAGGAGGAGAAGTATTGGGCGTGTTGCTTAATTTCATATGAAGAAATTGCTTCTCATTCGTAAATGCCACACTATTCTGACAATGGCACTCAAGTGGTTTTTGAAGCAGTTCTGCTGAAATGTCAGCAGCACATCCACAGTGCCAAGGGAGAGTCACGACTGCTCTAAAACAGGTCAAATGTAGCTGTGACAATCTGTTCCCTCGTGGAATTGTCCATATGGCACACTGTTTACTGAAGCTTGCATGACAGTCCCCTTTTATCTGGTCATCAAGGTGTGCAAGTGAATGCAGTGCAGGCTAAATTGCAAGCTTTTTACTGATTGCTCCTCCTCAAATATTTTCATTCTGCACTAACACACACATATCTCTGTTTTCCTTCTTAGTTGCATACAGACCTTTTTTTATGCTTAATGATCAATATTAGGTGAGCTGTGCAGCACTTTGGATATAAACTATGACACTAAATATGATCATTGCCTGGAGAGCCTCAGGCTACAGGTGGGCCTGGAACTTAAAAGAGCTGAATTTGGGTCCTTGCTGATGGAGTCCAGATGAATAAATGTGGTTACTTGCTAAATCACATTGTATTTTCATTCCTGTTCCCTTTAGGCAGGTAAAAAAAAATCCCTTCTTCTTTGAAGAGCTGTTAAGAGTATAAAATTTTACATGTTTTGGAGCTGTTTGGATGAAGTCATATAAATACAGACAGATGGCAGGGATCTATCTGAGCCTGCTTACATGAATATTTAACAGCCTGACTGGAAGAAGAAGGGGGTCACAGTCCAAACATTCAGTAACTAGCTTATCCACACTGCCTATTCCCAGTCTTTGTCTGCTGCTATTTGAGTAGCTGAAATTGCAGGGAGGGAGGGAGGCCTGTCATCACTGAAGTGGCAGTCACATCCAGCTAATGGACCAGGGAAGATCTTTAAGAAGGGGAAGATCTTTCTAAAACTCACTCCTGTTTACCTTCTCCTTAATCAGATAAGTAGAGACATACTCATTTTCCTCTTAAATTAGGCAAGAATCTTCTATTCAGTCTTCTCTTCTTACTTCTCTCTCTCATCTTTACAGATGGCTATTGGTGACTGAGTTGACATTTTCAACCTAATAGCACTTCTTTTCCTGCCCCTGAATGGTTTTTTGCTGCATCCATTTGGTACTGGAGAAAGCATTCATCCACCTGCCCTATATTCCTGTATCCAACTGGTAACTCCAGCTATGCCACTGGATACAGATCACTAGCGTAACAGTCCTTGAGTTACACGGACTCTTTGCAGGGAGATTTTAGCCTGGCAAATTAGTTATCAAAATAATGGAAATCTTAGAAAAAACATCCCTAGAGTCAAACCTGCCTGAAATAGCAATTTTCCCCCAAAGAACCAATATATACTACCTCATTATCTGACCTGCTCACCACTGATCCACAAAAGCATCACGTTCTGCTCCAGTTCAGCCTGCATCATTCTGCCTCACAGATGACAGCTACATTTTATCTGAGGTCTGTCCAGGCACTGTGTCTCAAGATATGCTGCGCTACACATGTGCTTGCTAGGAAAAGGATCTGTGTTCATGAGGAATTGCAGCCTGGGGACAATCTTTTTGCTGTGTGTTTCATGCCATGCATGGTGGGGGTCAGTCCTTCCCTGTATGGGGCAAGGAATACTTGGGATTGTCAACATCTAAGTAGGAAATTATGATTATTAATATGAAAGAGAAGTCTATGGGTTTTTACATTCCATACATTCAAGAAAAATTGCCACTGGGAACAGTGTAACTCAGGCGTATGTGCAGAGGAAAGGGAAGAGTCCTAAATATTTATATGGGGACAAGGAGAAGTTGAAGTCTTAAAATTACACCTTCCACCATTTCAATCTTTTTGGAAAGGTTGAAATCTTCTAATTTCAGCAAATCCAAAATGCAAATGTTCTGAGAGACTTTCTGTCTCTGTGCAAATGCTGATAATACGTGCTGGTGCTCTTATCCCTGTCAGGGATTTAAACAGATTTTTGCTTGATGCCTAGAAAGCTTTTATATGCTATTAAAGCTTGTGCAGTTCATTCAGCACTGCTCAGCACTTGAGTCTGTGTGCACTATAGATCTTTGTCTCCTCTGTAGCTGTAAATCTCCAAGCAGCCACATTAGCTTTCTGGAAGCAGGGGGAAAACATGAAAGGTTTGCTTAATTTAATTTAGAGAAATACTCTGGTGTGTTTATGCAACCAGAATGAGAAAAAGGCGGATCAAAACACCATTTTTCTCCTCTCTTCCCTCTGCTCCCTTCTCAAAAGGAGAAGGAAGAAAAGGCACCTTCCCTTGGTGCCATTCCCTATAGCAGCATCAGGCAGAGCAGAGCAAAGTCTGTGCAAGGAAAGTCTCCTTTCCCAACACTAAGTCTCATGGAATGGCATGCTCTGACTGCAGGTGCTGCTGGGGGCTTCCCTGGGAACTCACCCCCTTCTCCTCTAATCTGGGGCTGTGGTCTGATCCTCTCCACTTTTGGACAAGACTCTAAGGATGAATTGTTACCACTTGTCATTCTACCAGCATCTTTTGCTGTTTCATGTGTCTTTGAAAATCACACCACAACAGACAGCAAAAACTTCATTATTACATCAAAGCAGCGAAGTGCAGCCAGCTTGTTTCAGCAAGGAAGTGAAATATATTTGTCCATGCTGATAAGCAACACAGTTGGATAAATCTCATCCTATGAAAGAATACACACCCTCTTCCACCTGCATCAAGAAATCTGGTACACAGTGCTACAGTTCTCAACCAGGTAACTTCTGAGCATTGATTTCTTCTCAGGTAAAATAAAGAAGACAAATTACATGTCAGTGTTTTTGGGGGCTCCACACAGGCTTCACCCTGGCCTCCCTGCTTGGTGGTGCTCCACAGAGAGTGGTGCCAGCCAGGTGCTGACATGGCATGGGATTTCTCTGACCTGGCACAGCTTTGGGGAAGGCTCCCTCCTGGTCAGCCCAAGTCCAAAGATGAAGGTGGGGAATGCATCTCCTACCAAGGCTCATCAACTGCATCCCCCAAGCCAAACCTTAACAACTTTGGCACCAATCTGCATTTTTTTAAGAAGATTATTGAAGAACACTGATCTTCTCTGAAGAAGCAGATGTCTAACCAACTCTCTAGAAGCAGCTGAGCAAATAGAAAAAAAAAAAAACTGTCTGTGCTGTCATTGATGCTATGATTCAAGTGAAGATCTCTCTAGCACTTTATGTTGGAAAGTCAAATCCTAACCATGCTCTTATGCCTTGTCACCCACCTAACAGTATTTAATTCTGTCAGGAAGCCATGTGATTTATTTGCAATCCTCAGTCTTCATTTTAAAAAGGGGAAGTCCTTGTGAATTGGAGCTAAGCCCAGAAGTGAGTGGTGAGTAGATACAGTCCAGGGTAGTAGTATTTACATTTTTTTCCATGTAAGTGCAGGGAAAGAGTGAGGAGCTACAGAATTTAATTACCAACTTTGCAATTCCTGGAATTTGCATCTCTTCATTTTACAGACAATTCAAGCTCCTTGGCAACCAGCAGCCCAAGTTTCTTTGTCCCTGTATCATCCCTGTGCTGCACAGCCTGAAAACAAGCAGAACTCCAGGGGTCACAGCACAGGGAAGGTAGAATGGCTGTAACCAGCACAGGCATCAATTCTGAAACCTGCAACCTCAGATTTTTTTCCCATCTGCTCTGATTGCTTCAAATAAGGAGAGAAACATTTTCACATAAAAAACTCCAACTAAATAAAAAGACAAGGGTCCATCTTACTGAACTGAAGTAAGACTAGTCCTCTATCTGTTGTGCTTTAAACATCAGGCCCCCATACAATATTTTCTCCTCCTCCTATTCACAAGAAAATCAAAAAGGGCTCAATTGGGAGTCTGGGCATATAATCAAATCCTTCACTTGCACCAGAAAGATTCATTAGTTAGCAATGGCTACCTATTGCTCTTTGTCAGGATGGGGGAATGAGAGAGAGAGAGAAATGAAAAATAAGGTTTTGGTGAACTGAGCTAAAATTGTCAGCAGAAAACTAAATCTCTAAAAGCAAAGAGGAACTGTCAACATTCAAAGGACAGTCTGAGGGTTTCAGAAAATACTGGAGTGGTGAAACAGCGTGCTTACCAGGTTGTTTCAAATGGATGACTTAAAATTATAAAATTATAGTATGTTTTTCAAACACTTTTTTTAAAAAAAGCAATTAATACAAAATTATGTTCCAAATGGTAACAATCCACATTATCATTAATAAACATAGAATAAATAAATATGGGCAAGTTTTTCTTCTCAGATTTTCACCACTGCACTGCTCTTGCTGCCTTTGAATCCTATGCACAGTTGGAGGAAGACCTTTCCCTGGGATTTTATCAAAAACCACAGTCAAAATAAATGGCCTAAATCAAAAGACACTACTTCTCATTTAAATAATTGATACACAGAAGTTTGTTCTTCTGCACATGTGTACACATGTTGTCAACTCTGGGGCTGTGCAGAGAAACCATCTTAGAAACTACTTAAGGCACTGGAGCCAGCTTGTGGTCCCTACACCTAAACTGATCTTTGATACAAAGTGTGTATCAGTAGAGACCTGTGTATTTTACATAACAGTGACCTGGGAAATCCTCACAGTTATTTGAACCATTCCCTTCTACCCCTTTCTTTGGAATTTGCAAAAAATTACATTTGGAGACTTAATTTTGCCAGGACCCGTAAAAAAATTTCTTAGTTATCTTAACAACTCATTCCAATATTTAAACAGTCTNAAATGAAAAATAAGGTTTTGGTGAACTGAGCTAAAATTGTCAGCAGAAAACTAAATCTCTAAAAGCAAAGAGGAACTGTCAACATTCAAAGGACAGTCTGAGGGTTTCAGAAAATACTGGAGTGGTGAAACAGCGTGCTTACCAGGTTGTTTCAAAGGGATGACTTAAAATTATAAAATTATAGTACGTTTTTCAAAAACTTTTTAAAAAAAAGAAATAAATACAAAATTATGTTCCAAATCGTAACAATCCACATTATCATTAATAAACATAGAATAAATAAATATGGGCAAGTTTTTCTTCTCAGATTTTCACCATTGCACTGCTCTTGCTGCCTTTGAATCCTATGCACAGTTGGAGGAAGACCTTTCCCTGGGATTTTATCAAAAACCACGGTCAAAATAAATGGCCTAAATCAAAAGACACTACTTCTCATTTAAATAATTGATACACAGAAGTTTGTTCTTCTGCACATGTGTACACATGTTGTCAACTCTGGGGCTGTGCAGAGAAACCATCTTAGAAACTACTTAAGGCACTGGAGCCAGCTTGTGGTCCCTACACCTAAACTGATCTTTGATACAAAGTGTGTATCAGTAGAGAGCTGTGTATTTTACGTAACAGTGACCTCGGAAATCCTCACAGTTATTTGAACCATTCCCTTCTACCCCTTTCTTTGGAATTTGCAAAAAATTACATTTGGAGACTTAATTTTGCCAGGACCCGTAAAAAAATTTCTTAGTTATCTTAACAACTCATTCCAATATTTAAACAGTCTGAAGAAAACCAGAGGCTGGGAATCAAGTCCTCTTTTCTTTCCAAGTTCATCATTCCCGGAAAAACCCAGAATAATATCTAAGAGACCTGAGCTGTAACCATGCTAAACCACTGGCTACAGAGGAGACACACAGACCTAAAGGAGGTGACATTATTTTTTCTGTTTCAAAAGTGTCTTCATGATAACCACAAAGTCAAAGTCCCTTTTGTGGTTATTCACATTGGATGGTATGAAGCTGGAACCAATAATTTGGTTCTATTTGATATTTCTAGCAGATCTGAGAGACACGTAACACTGAGAACACCTCTTTGGAAACTGTATGCAGATAGAGAATTCAAAATCAGAAGCTCATACAGCTACTGATTTTCAAGTTTTGATAGCTGGGGTGGCTGAGATACAGCAATGATGTAGCCAGTTTAGCCTGCTACATGCACAGTGAGCCATAAACCTCTGGCATAAATTACAATTCTCTGATCTACTCTTCAATCACTGCAATATTATTTGGTGAGCAGTACCCTCTCCTTATTACAGCTCTGCAAAGGTGCCCTTCCTCCCTCAGCTGCAGCTGATGACTACAAGGGTACCTTGGTCCCTGTCTGTCAGCAGCAGGCAATGCCCTGACCCCCCGGCACAGCTTCCAAATGGGCATCTCTACAAAAAGTGCTGCCCTCATTTGGCTCTCCTAACACAAAACTGCTGTAAGGACAGGAGGGATATTGTGCTCATTAATACAAAACTCATCTGCATGTTGGAGCAATGGAAAGGGGCTGGCAACATGGGCATCGGGTTGAAGTCCATAGTCCTTTTCCCCTCCTGGGACTCCCTAGGGAACCCAAGGCAGCCAGTGAAGTCACTCCAGATGAGCAAGCATCAGCAGAAATCCAGCAGGGAAAAGCAGGAAGGTGGTTGAGTAAAGGAAAAGGAGCGGGAGCTGGAAGTAAAAACATTCCCAAGATGAAAAGAAAGGCACTGCAAGGGGCTGGTGCAAAAACCCAGAGGTGCTCCTGCCACCTCAGGAGCTGCACAGCCAGCCCTAATGGTATCAGCAACATCCCCACTGTTTGGAGGCTCATCCTGAAAGGATCACCTTCAGTCCAATTTTTTATAAGCTCTGCCAGCACCTTTTCTGCAAAAGAAAGAAACAGTGGAGAAAGAAACAGATTTCAGAGAAAATTAGCATTCCTCTCTACCTAGAGACTGGACAGGAGGGAGGGACAAATAAGAAAAAGTATCTGTGCTAAAATATGTGTATGAATTAAGCTGTTACCCAACAGTATATTAGCCTAGAGAAATGCAGTCCTGGGACAGGCTATTCTATGGGGCTGATACAATTTTCTGACGCATCACATGTGGAGATGTGTGAATCACATACTGCACAGTGGCTAAAAGCTTTTGAATTCCTCACAAAGTAATAGCTATGCAGGAAGAATGGAAAATCTAATAGAAGGCTGCTCCATTCTGGGAAATGAGGAATGATGTCTGAACCATCTCAAAAAAACAATCACTTAGGTGATTTGAAAACCTTTTCACATGGGAGGAGGATTTTTATTAATATGTAGATGTGTCTCCGCTTTTATGAGATGCTGCTGCCATCGATCTTGTGATACAGTAATGATCACATTAAGAATAAAAACAATAGTTACATTTATTGTATTTGGTGCATGATCTGTCATTCAGTTCTTGAGTGGCATGAAAAATACATTTATTTCAATCAGTACATCTGCCTGGGAAAATTGATGGCATGACAATGTTTTTTCAAAGAAGCCTTATTTAAGAAAACTTTTGACAAGGAAATAAATCTGGATGATGAATGCCTAACAAGATTAGCTTTATTCACAGCTCTAATACTGGCCAAGACAATCTTTGTTAATCACAGATATGCATAGCTGTTGCAAAAAATCAAGTTACTACAGCACAGTGAGTCACAGCTCACGATCTGATTCCTATTAACAGGCCATGTGTGTATTCCAAGTTCTCTGTAAGTGTGAAGGAAAATAACAGTGACTGAAGGAACGTGTTTTCCTTCGTGACTGAAACAAACAGTGAATGCACACAGGCAGTAATACACTGCCCTGCTGATGAGCAACAGCTCATTTGGACACAGCAAACCAATGGCTTATAGAGATTTTACAAACCCTACACCTCTTCCTCTGCATCAAAATAGTATAAAGTTAAAGAACACGTGCACTGTTAAATTTTAAAGTCAACTGAGATGAACTGCACATCACAAATATTAGATGAGAAATGTCTCTACGGTAAAAACACATATACCTGAACTGTACACCCCTAAAGCCTTAGTTCACTTATGGCTCTGGTCCATCACACTATGATTCCAGTTTTTAGGCTGGTTTATCCTCACTGATGTAACTTATTTTTCACACTACTCCTTTGAAAACAGAAGTTAAACATTCACTGGGGAAAAAAGGTGTTTGTGAGCGTCTCTGCCTTGGCTGCTCTGTAATCATAGGCTACACCAAACTCCACACAAGCAACTGCATGCACGATGAGATGAAAACCTGCAAAGGCACCTTGGTGCTGGTGACACATGAGCATCATCCCCAGCGACAGTTCAGGTGTCACTCAGCTGACGAGACACACGCAGCTCACGTGGGCAGTGCCAGAACTGCAGTCAGGCTCAACAGGTAAGGGGTTACCATGAGCTGGGAGCTCACAGCCATGATTGCAACAGTCTGTAAACCCTTCAAACACACTGGAAAATAAGGAACTGCTTTGTCTTGAGAAAAAAAAAGAAATTTAAAAAAAAAAAGAAAAAAAAGGGGGAAAAAAAAAAGGCGCTATGCTGGGTTCTTTGCAGATAGCTCCTGGGTTTGGTGCCTAGGCTGGGAAAATACCCCTGCTGACTCCAAAAAGATTATAATAATGCCTGCAGGTAAGGAAGTGCCACCTAAGCAGAACTAGGACAGTTCATCAGAATGAGAGAAGGCTGTAATGATGACATCAATTTTCATTATGTCCTAATATTACATTAATTTTATTTGCATGGAGGTAATCATTAGGGTTATGGACTGGGGCCATGTCTGTGCATATATTACAGTCGATATAAATGTTGCTGTGGCAGTGTTCATGGCATTTGAAATAGATGCATTCCTTCCATGCTTGACAATAGATTCACATTTGCTTCATAGGAATGTTTCAGGTAGTCCTGCAAGGAGCAGGAATTTGGACTCAATGTTCCTTATGGGTCCATTTCAACTTGAGATATTCTAAGATTCTATGATATAGAACCTCTTCTGCAAAGACCATATGTGCTGACTTGAAGATAACTTTCCTAGTAACTTCTCATAAATTTCTGAGTGTGTATTCTGTTAGTTTGGCAAGTTGGGGCCTTTTTGATGTGGCACTATAAAGTTTCTGCTTCACTCAATCCATGGACAGTGTGTTAAGAGCAAGCAAAGCAAGCAAGACTTGCATTCCTGTGTATGCCAGCACACTTTGCAAGGCAAAGCAAAATTGGCCAGCCCTTTCCTAACAAGGGCTAGAGCTTGATCCCTTGTTTATAGCCCACCTGGCATGCCATTCTCGTCTCTTCTATGTAGGCACTTACGCAAATAACAGCACTGGAGTCTGAAATAAATGAAGCACCTAGAAATTTTTTAACTACTTAAAAACCTTTAACTGCTGGGAAATCTAGAGAAGGTGCAAATACACCCTGACAAACCAGCTACTTGTGCACACCACAGGGAAATGCTTCAGGGGTCTCAGCCTGAGATTATCTGTTCAGGCATCTGAAACATGCTCAGACTTACATTCCCTGAGCCCTACTTGGATGCTTTCCATGCTCTCATACGTGCTTGAGAAAAAGTATATGGGACAAGCCATGCTGGCTTTCCCAAATTTCTGTTTGATTTTTTTATCATCAAAACAGCATGATCACATCCCTGCTGAGTATTTCCCCATACAAGAAAAAAAAAAAAAATCAAAAGACCTGCACTAAGTATTCAGATAGGCTGAGAAAAAAACCCTAGACATGCTACATAGACCTTATTCAAGCAACCACTCATGGATTTCAAGGGTATTTTAATTGTTTTCGGACTAAATTAAAACCTCAGTGAAAATCCCTGTGTTTGGTCATTTATTTCTTCCAACCACTCTCATTTCCTTTATTCAACTTCTAGAGCAAAATGCATGCCATCAGTCCAGTATATTATAATACCTTTCTTTTCCTCAGAAAAGAAGCCACAGAGCAATCACTGTCTATGATCAATCCCTATTCTCCTGAGGCATTGTTATCTGTATTTAAATATGTTTCTTTTTGTGTTGCCTGACAGCAACTAAATGCCCAGCTGTTGTTAAGGCTTTGGGAGGATTAGGAAATCAGGCTGTTCAATTTTCTTTTGGTTTGCTTTTCCATCACAGAATTGTTCATGCTTACTGAGTCAGATAAATTTATGACTGCTAATTAGAGTTAATTTTCTTTATATTTCTCTTGCTTACCCTTTCTCACCCCATTAAAACTAGCAAGTAGTAATCTGGTACTAAATAAAAAACGGACAAAAGATAAACATCACACTAATGCTGTTGAGTAATTAATGCACTCATTTGTACAGGATTCATGAAGCTTTATAAACATTGAAAAATTACATCTTGCCAGCCAAGTGACAGGGACAGTGACAAAAGAAACCCCTGCCCTACAAGTAGCAGTGTCAGATCCCTATCTGCATCTCCCATGGTATCACTATGCAGAGCAGCACCAGTACTTCCCCTGCACTTTATACTTCAGGATTTACTTCAGTAAACATTCAGCCATGCAATCCCATTGCAGGAGAAGCACTGAAATTTCCAGTATGATTCCTTCTATGTGATGCTTGTATGAAGCATCAGCTTCACCACCCACTTAGCCCAGACCCCACTGCAGATGTTTTTCCTAATCTTATTTCTCTGCCATATTTTCAGCTGAGGTATTTCTACTTCTTTTCCTGCCCAATGAAGTCTGAAGGATTGCTGTGCTGAAGAAAATGTGTGTCACCCCTGCAGAGCTGGATGAATGGAGCATGCACTTGACCTAATTTTCTGATATGAGTGGTTAAAATAAATTCTAAGATCATTATTCATGTTCCCAAATACTGTACTGGCTACAGATACCAAAGCACCCAGCTACAGACGGGGACGCACTCACATAACTGGACTCACTTGAAGACTGTGCCCACAAACAAAATTTTGACTTCAGTATAGACACAGACACATGCCAAGGAGCAGGAGAGTCCCTTTCACACACACACACACACAAACACACACACACAGGTACATGGCAGGTGAAGGTGAGCAGTGCCATTCCTTTCATTCCATAGTGAGTGTTTGAACACCCTGTGTGTCCCTGTATGCACCTGTACACATACACTCTCACACCATAGGTCACATTTCCTCTTCCACATTGCAGCTGCAAAAGTTGGAAACATCAATTTATAATCACTAGGCAAACCTACTAGACTGTAAGGCTGTGCCTGGCAGTGGAGCTGGATTTTCCAGCATGTAAGGCAGGTATGGAAGAACAGCAGGTTGCACAATGCATCTTGGAGAGAATGTTCTGTCAGTGGTTTCCTACTCACTGTGTCAGCAGGTCCCCTCTCTGCTCACTGAGGAGCATCAGCAGCAGAGCTGGAGAGGCTGGCATGACTGCCCTGCCCTCAGGAAAGCCTGCAGCAGAGAGGAAAAGTTGTGCCACAAAATGTGTCATGATGAAACCGGGCAGTTGATCCAACCTCCCAACCTCACCTAAAGGGCTCAAGGCTGCCTTTCCCATCTGGTCATTCTGGTGTGCCCCTTCACCAGGACCTGGGAGACTACAAAACCACATACACAATGCATCTGCAAGACAATATTCTTCCAGTGCCTAGCTCATCAGAGTTTGTCTAAGCCTATTTATGGGTGAGCCCATGGCTTGGATTCTTCATGGCTTCTCATTTCCTCTTCACAGTCTAAGTTAGTCCTCTGCTCAGACCACAGATGGTTTTTACAGATGGTTGTCTTGCCAACAACACTAAGGATTGAGGCCACAGAACACACAGGCTAAGAAAATAAGTTAGCTTGGCCCATGTAAGAAAAGTCAAGCCAGCTAAATAAAAATCCTGATCAAAATCAAATTCCTTTGTTGGGATCCTTTCAAGCCAAAATACATTCTTACAGAGGATCCCCACTTCTCTAAGCCAGTGTTGACTAGTGCAGTTCCACCTACTCAAAACCATGCTGGGTTCCTTCAGTCCAGCCCCACTACCATTTTGAAGTTAGTGAGAATTTTGATAACAGAGTTTTCCAGGGAGTCGGCATCCGGCCTTAGCAAACTTGAAGCCAAATTTACTTCAGCTGTAATCCCGTGAATTAAAGCAGTCACACTGGCCCTTGGTCTGGCTCTTCGAGGAACGTGGCCAACAGAACAGTGAAAAGATGACAAGCAAATGGTGGTTTAAACTAACTGTACTTTTGTTAACTTCTCATCCAACAGTATTTTATGATTCTCAGGTTCTTAGAGAAAACTTCTAAATAAATTATTAAGTGCTCCCCTCAAGGCAGTCATCTCAGAATTGGTGTGCTTTCTTGGGTAGTATTTTATATTCCTGTCAGTGAGCACTAAGTGCCGCTAAAGAGGAGCCATAAACCCATTCTGAAAAGTAGCAGCGAGAATGAATCAAATGAATCAGCAATTCTGACTATGTGAGACGCTGACATCATGCTTCCCTGGCTCCAGCCCTGGGTCCATAAGAACGATGGAGGTCTGATTAATTACTCCCCAGGCTGCAGAGCTTACACAAGAGCCAAGGAGTCAGCAGCAGCCCCACCAGCTGACTCAGAGCAGTAACTCCTCGGGTGCAATCTGCCTGGATGCCAGATTGTCCTGTCTGCAGTCAATCTGCAAACTAATTCTCCCAAAAGGGTTTTTGGAAAATGCCATTCACACTCACACTGACTAAGTGTGCACCACACAGGACACAGCTACGGCACAGTAGCAGCTGAAGTCACATTTTATTATGCTTTTCCACTTGCTCTGAAGGAGACTGGGAACCCCACCACTGAAAAACTGTTGGAAAACGGATCAACACTAAAACGCTTCCCCATTATGCTCATTAGGCTGGCTACAGTTAATTATGGCAGCCCAATTTGCTGTGTTCGTCATCAGCCTCAATGCTAATTTTCTTACATTTTCATTGTAATCCCAAGACCCTCTTCTGCCAGGTGTTCCACAAACATACAGTGGAAAATGAGCCCCTATTCACAGCAGGCTTTGTTTTACTGTATGCATCCTGGATACCTGGGCTGGAAAGACACGTCAACATGGGTAGCTCCTCTCACTGTGCCCACCTGCTGCTGCGACAGAAGTGCAGCCCAGGCTGCCTTACCTTATGCTGTTCTGAGCTCACTACAAAGCTATGTTTGGATCTCATCCCTCTGAAGCCCCAGGAGAACCTGAAGTAATGTTCCAGGGGTAGAAACTTCAAGGGTAGAGCTCTCCTGCACTTGACCTGTGCCACAGTGGGTGAAAGAAATGTAATTTTTATCCACCTACACTGTTGCGGGTACGCATCTGATTCAATGAAGAATAAAACACCTGTAAAGAAGGTCAGCAATTCTTGGACAGCACTTACACTCGTGTTTCCTTTTAGAAGCTGCATAATACACTGATCTCCAAGGAAAAGGAGGGCACAAAGGATGAAGCATTTTCAAGGGAATAAGAATTGATTTATTTCTGAACAACAGTATGCAGCTAGAATCCCGAAACTCTTCAACTCCATTTTCAGTCACAGATTTGGCTCAGATTCCTATGCAAAACAACCATAGAAAGCTTATTTTTCAACCCAACAACACTGTTTTCCCCAAATATATGCTATTCTCTACCTGCAGCCCCTACAAGAGAAGAATGTGCAAGAACTTGTGAGAAGAAATCTCACAGTGGGCACAGACAGTTTTCAGTTTAAGTTCTATTGAGATGCTAACTCTGATCTCACAGAGCACCTCTTCACTCAAACATGGCAACCCAGGAGGTGCTGGGTTGGGATGCTAGAAAGCAGCTTAGGCTAATTAATTGCGTTTCTCTTTCTGACTGCCGTGTTTTCCTGCCCTGCTGGATACTCAAAGGCCAGCACTGGTTCCTCTGATTAACAGCACCTCATCATGAATTCAAAGGAAAAGCCGCAGGCTAAAGAAAACTGGATTTTTGTTAGCAAGGATTTGCTCTTAGCAAATAATTATAATTGCCAGTGTTAAAAGGAGATAGTGAATTAACTACAGCAGACATGAAAAATAAATTTGGAAAAAAGCTTTCAATAATTACAGTGCATATGTCAAATGGAAACTATGCTAATTTGCATATATCTGCAGTCACATTGTACAATATCTCAAGTGGCTTCACAGTAACAAGCTTGTATATTTAAAATCATTTAATATAGCCCAGGGTTTTAATAGTCCAAAAGATACTTCAATAAATAGAGACCAAAAGTTAGCCTGGAATTCTCTGGGTTTTTATGCCTCATCTACACGGAGTTCATTATTATTTCATAACGATTCATTAAGAAATATGCCATCCCCACCCCCAAGTACACACATGGTTTTCCTCATTAAAAGTATGTTACAGATTTTATGGTTCATTTCAATAGGTCATCTTTATTCCCATATAACCGGCCACATGGGAAGCCACACTACTACAACTCTGTATATAAAATATCATGTCCTGCATCTTACACCAGGGCTCATTTCCAGGCAGGACACACAGTTCCTTGGGAGCTCTGCATTATTTGTCATGTGCTTCAGTCTGGATGAAGTTTCCAGTCAGAAACCTAAACATGAGTGTGTGTGGATGGATTTGGACAAGAGCTTTGCTCTGGACTCCAGCCAAGGATCACACACCCATGGACCACCGGAGAGCAGCCAAGAAGGGTGCCACACATGTCTGGTGTGGTGAGAGGTAGATTCCAAATCCATTTGCTTGTTGCTGCTTAGGAATGGGGGAAATTTATTAAAACCACCCTCTTATTTTCCCTTTAATTTATGACTCCAGTCTATTTAAACTTGTACTGAGAATCCCCATATGCCAAAAACCCCTGCTCCCTAGGACATTTGGAAGATGAGCTTTTAGACACTTCTGTATCATTACCTACTTCCAACTGAACTATGTGTTTGTACCTACCTGCACCCACCAGAGAAAACACTGGGGGTCAGATTATCCCTTTGGAGGAACAAGGATAACTAACGGGTAATCATAGTACTATTGAAAGTTGCCACCAGTCGCTTATGGTTCACTCACAGATCTCAAAGCACTTGACAAAGCCAAGCAGGTATCACCCTCACACTGCAAAGACAGAGGAAAGAAGAGTCAAGAAGTTTGATGATTTCTCTTGGTACAGATATTGCCAAAGTGGCAAAAGGAGTAATCTTATCTAACCTCTTCCTCACTAGTAATTTTTCTGCATCAGCAGAAATTACAACATCCTTTTAACTTTTCCATCCAATTTTGCCATGATTTACTCTTTTCTTTTTAAAAAAGCCCCATATCTGTGCTTTGCAGATTGCTGGAACATCTCAACTTCAGCTGAAAGTGACCAAACCTCAGCTGTAGCAGTGTTGGTTGGACTGCCTGAGGGCAGAGATTTCTTGTGCAGCAAAACTGCCAGGCTCTTCTTTTCCTGCTTTCATGCACTTGACAATAGGTGCCTCAAAAGCAGGGGGAAATACCAGCTTTAGGATAAATTCATCCCTGGGCATTTTCTAGCAGCTAGAGAAAAATGAGGAGGATGCTGAGGCACAAGCACTCTCTAAAATCATGGCAGGAACACCACCTGGATGTGGTTATACCCATCAGCAGCTATCCGCCCACATGGAAGAACACCACTCAGTCATACAAGCCCTGCAGAGAGCTAAGCTAAGGGTTAATATTTACCTCACCTAACTAGGAATGAACAGAGTGCCAAATCTGGGAAAGGGTAATTTCTCCACAGGCAACTCACTGCCTGCAGAGACTCACCCCCATGACTCAGTGCAGCAAGAGGGGGATGCCAAAACAACTATTTGTGATTTCTCAGGAGGTAAGCCTGGTCTGACTGCAGCACCGCAGGGCACGCGGTGGCTCAGGAGAACTGCTGCAGTAATGTGTTCCTCCTCCAAGCCCAAATTCATCTCAGCAATGGCCAACTGCATGTTGTTAGGCCTGACAAAAATGCGGTGGCCAGGGTGAAATGAGAGGCTCACCCTGCCTCCAGATGCCAGTCATGAAGCATCACTGTCATCAGAGGCATTCTTGACCACTGACTCCCCTTAGGATGGCAGGGGCACAGGCAAAGCCCAGCAGCCAACCTCAAACTCCAGGCATGGAGTGCCTGATGCTCACATCACCATACCCTGCACCAGAGGCTGTCCTCATCATGAGTATTTTAGTTTCCCAGGTTTGTTCAGCCTATAAACAAACCTTTTACAAGTAGCAGCATGCGCTGAAGAGGTGTTTCTACTGCAGCAGTAAGCATGTCCTACCAAATGCTGCATTGTCCCACACTCCTGTGTGTTTCTGTCAAGGACATTTCAACAGCTGGATTTGCCTCTGAGGCAGAAGGCAAGGGAAGTGCCCAAACAAGTCAAAGATAGTTTCCCATGGCATGGACACCTCAGCTCTTTTATTGAACGCATCCTTACCTTCCAAGGGCATGTCAGCACAAGATGTACACAGAATGTATGTACCCCTCTTTCTCTTCCTCTGAGGAAGCACCTGCACACAGGCCTCCTGTTTTCTTAAGGATGATTTAGGAATGTATGGGCAAGGTCAGCCAGACCTTGTGGTCTATCTACAGCTGGATGAGTCTTTGCCACAGGGAAGTAAGTACAGCTGACTTACCTTGGCACAGCACTGCTACCTTGGAAGAGACATGACTTACTGGATCTGAGAGTATCCCGGTGCCAGGGCTGGGGGGCTACAGCAGAGGCTGTAGCAAGCTGCTCACACCTCCAGAAACTCCAGAGTATCGGGAGACAACAGATTGCTCGGTCTTTCAGATTTCTTGTACGTGCTGCAAAAATCCTGCACGAATTTTGTGAGCTGCCTGCATATTTAGATTCCTTAAGTGAGGTTTTTGTTCACTGCAAATGTGTTTAGCTTCAAAAATGCTTTTTCTAAACTGTGCAGCTTGTATTTGTCCTTGAGGCCTGACAGGACATAAAATGTGGCAATACGCTGGAACAGCCTCTCTGCTTGCAAGCTGTTTTGCACTACAGCAGCACATTTGACAGAGGAGTTTCCAATTCTGTAGGATATCATCACAGCAATGCAAATTGCTTTACCTTGGACAAGCCTTAACAATACTGTTATAGGTGCGGCTTTCCTTTAAAAAAATGCTACAATATTCAAGGGTGAACAAAGCACACACCTCTGCTGATGCCAGGTTTTTCACAATACAGCAGGTTTCACTTGGCTCAGTGACACCAGAAAGGAACTGGGCTTCACAGAAATTTGGATGGCTCCCTTCTGAGTCACATCCAGTTGGGCTATCCTTTGGAAAAAATTTGTGTTGTTTGTTTGCAACAGAACTGGCCTTCCTAACTCTACAGCAAGTATTTTGTTCTCCAAGTGTATGGTTCACAGCTTCTGTTGTTGTCATCTTTGGTTTGGCTCATCTAAAATTGTCCTTTTCACAGAGAGAATTGACAAAACACAGAAATCTGGTCACCTGTTCAACAATATTGTGGTGAGGGGAAGCGATGCCATATCCCAGCTCATCTCTTGCTCTTCTGCTTCTATGTCAGTAAAGACTCTAGTGCATCCCTTGATTTCCAGAAAGCCAACATCCCCAGTGTCGTGTTCACTGTGTTACTGAAGGGTTTTCAATGCCATGAAAATAACCCTTCAAGGCACTGCAAGCAGTGAACGCATCCAGATGAAGTATCGGGCTGCAACACGCCTTTATTCATCCACATCTGGTCCTTAGCTGAGTCAGTTGCCCAGAAAATCTGAGGGTAGGCAATGAAACACTAATTTCAGAGAAGAGAAGGCAAGAAAGAAGTTGGCTTTCTGATTTCTGGCATTATTGTACAAAGCTAGGAAAAAAATGACACTACTACACAAGATATAGAAAGTGAAGAAAGGAAAAGCCTCTGACATTTTCACTAATCACTGAAAAACCTAGAAGGATGCAAGCAAGACCTGTAATTCACAGCAAGTATCCACCACAGGCTCAGCTTTCCAGCACATCCTTTTGCAGTGACAAGAGCAGAGCAACATACCTCCAGCTCTCATATGGAAGCAATTATTAGTGTGAAAACAGCCCTTCCTAGGAGGAAACAAATGAACCTCATGCACAGTGTGATTAATGACTACTCCCATGCAGATATGTAAACAGGCAAATTGCTGCTACCTTAGCTTGGCAAAATTTTCAATTTATGTGATTTTTTTTAACTCACTTGTTTGTGCTGTCCTGCCAAGCACGGGGTTTTTGGAGGAGATCCCATACAGAGGACAGAGAGTGGCTGCAGAAACAAAGAGCACAGAGCTCTGCTGTTCAATTCTCCTCTCTAACTGTATGAAAACACAGTATCTTTCAGCTTTCTTTTCTAATTGCTGGACAGACTGATTTATTCCCTCCAGCTAAAATAGTATATGAGAATGTTACTGCTTTCTCTACTGTGAATATTCAAGAAAATGTTGGTGGTTTCTGCCTAAAAAAAAATAATTGTATTGACTGTGGTTACAGAAAAGGTCTCTGCAAGGACTGTGTCCTTCTCCAGCCAGCTTTATACAGAGATGCTCTTGTGCACAGGCGGAGGCACTGCTATCCTTGCTCTCCAGAAGTACAACAGAACAAGTTTTTCTGATCAGGGATCTAAGAGGTGTGAATTCAGCACACCCCACTACCCCTAGGAGGATGTCAAAACTCCAGAGTGCAGAGCATGCCTTTGATTCTCCGTGGGGCAGTTACAGGCACCTCCACTGCATGCTGCAAGCAGTTTTCATCTCAGACATCTCCCCCTCTGCCCAAGAAAACCCTGTTCACTCAGGTGTGGAAGAACACAGTGGGACATAACAGCAGGTGACACTGGTTAGAGTCTGAACTCCACTGTCTCCTGAACCAGAACAGCAAAGGCAGCAAACCAACCTCCAACTCTTTTGTGAAATGCCCATGCAGGGCACAAATCCATCTCCAGTTGCTGTAACTGGCTGGAAAAGACCTCACCATATAGCAGCAGGAGTAGCATGGGGTACACCCGGATTACAAAGACTGATCCCATTAGTAAGGCAGGCACAGGCAGCCTGGCATTGGCTGCAGGAATGCTTCAACACATGCTGATGACACTGGGGTCTGAGTGGCAGGTATCTGTGTCAACCACCACACCAGCATGGCCAAGCTGCAAGTGCAGGAGCCCGGATGCTGTCTAGGAAAGGAAGAGGAATTGCCATATCCAATTAAAAGTGAAATGGCTTTGACTGCCTCCCTGAACGACCAGAGAAGATTTCCCACTGGCTGAGTTCAGCTAAGGCTTCTCAGCCATTAATCTGCAGTCCCTTAAGGGGAGTGGGCCTGCACTGGAAGCACTTCTTGTTTCCCCCACAGGAATTATGCAATTAAGTCCTGTCTGTCATGCTGGGCTTTGTCTCCCTATAAAACATTTCAATAGGATCAGGCAGTTTCAGCAAAGGGAGCTGGGCAGCCCCTCTCTCCTCTGTGGCTATTCATTTCCCACTGCAACTCATCTGACATTTCCACTGAAGCTCCCAAGGAAGATCACTCCTGCATAAAACACTCGAAATGTCCTTAGGAAAGAACATGATTCCCAAGTGTCACAGAGGCAGGGGAGCAGGAGGGATTGCCCTCCTCCACCTTGGACAAGACCCTGCTCCACTTACCTCACTAGGGCTTAATTTAATTTTCCACACAAAATCACTCACAGCTTCTTCTCTTCAGTTCCTTCTGCAAGAACTGCTTGTCCCCATTTGCCCCTCTCTACTGTCACTTCACAGCGGGATCAAAAGAAGTGACAGTAAGGAGAAATCCGATGCATACAAATGTGAATTTTGGCTGTGCACAGCTTCTGTGCAGCCAGTCGAGACAGGCTAGAGCCTTCACTCACCACTTCAGTGCATACAAATGTCAGTGGCTGAAAAAGCTTTTGCCCTGCATTAGTGAGCAGAGCACTGAGAAAGGGCAGCTTGACCCTCTGCCACCTGAATGTCTGAGGCCCAGAGGAGACAGGTGAGGGAGACTCCTGAGGAACACTCAGGTGTGCCTGGCCCACCCTGAGAAGGTGCTTCAAATACTGGTTTGTCTTGGAAGCCAGATCCTGTCAATGCATACAGCTCTTGGCATGCAATTAAATTATCACTGACATCATGCTGGGTTTCTAGGCAGGTTTTAATTACATGCACCCCCAATCCCATAATAAATCATTACACTGGGCCATTTTTCATGTTGGACCCTTAAAACCAGTGAGGTTGGTGTCTACACTGCAAAAGCTGTATTCTACTTCTGCGACTGACACTGGAGACTGGACATAACATCTTGAAAGCACAGATCGTAGAAATTATTTCAATTTACAACTAAGTAAATTTACAGTATCTCATGTAAGATTTTGGAATGTTTCTTCTTTTTTGGGGGGAAGGTTGGCTTGTTTATTTTGGGGTGCTTTGTTGATTTTTGTTGTTTTGGGTTTTTTGTCCAATCCTATTGATAATATTCGGGATAAAATATTTTTGTGTCTATTATTGAGTTACATGGCAGATTTTTAAGTAAAGTTTCATTCACTCCATAACCCTAAGGTTTAGCCATTGAAAACATGAATCAGAGACTAAGGAAACTAACAGAATAGCACAGGAGGGGGATAAAGCTCCCATTTCGTAACAGCTTGTGAACAACCTGTAAACTAGTTTCAGCAGGAGAAAGCTTCAGAGGTTCAATTCTCCGTATTTTTTCCCTAAGACACACTTTTCTAGAAAATGCAGTTGTTCTGACCAGGAAGGGATTTAGATTCAGATTGCAGAGAAGCATTCCTGAGCAATACATAAGGTAGCGAGCAGAGAAGATACATAAGCAGGAAACCAAAAACTGTGCCAACATATGGCCTTTCTCTGACCCATCCTGAGTAATGCAAGAAGGGCTTAAGAGTATCCCAGCCAGAAAAGCTTGTTAGAGGAAGTCAGTGAGCAGTGTCTAGCTGCAGGGAGCTCGACCATCATTGCATAAGACAGTCAAGCCCTGCTTACAGACACAGTGGAAAGCCAACCCTGGTAGGATGAAAAGAAACAATTGGCAACCTCTGCATGCTGGCAAAGGGAATCCACACCATCAGCCAACACGAGACACTGACCCTTGAGCTAAAGAAGAAAAAGTGTCACTAAATATTTAAAGAAGGACTTCAAAAAGAGTTCCAATTATATAAAATAAAACCGATGTTATTTAACAGCAGTTTTTTTCAGCTTGACCTAAATCCTCTTTCAGAAACTCTTGTCTCCTCACACATCACTGTATTAGGAATACAATAAATAAACTCAAAAAATGACCATCAGAAGCCAAATGCTAGGGCTGATTTATGCCATTACAGGGTCACAGCAGGCCAGACAGGGTTTCAATCTGTGGACAGATGCCAAAATGTGAGATCCATGAGCATTCAGTCAGAGAAATGGGAGCACATCTCAGGGCTCAGAGTCCACATTCACTAGCTCCATGCCCCAGACAAAGACTCAGCACTGCTATAACAAAATAGAGTGAAACAGATAAACACAGTGGAGGTACAGGTACACTGGCTGAGATCAAACCAGGTCATAATCTACAATTTTAAGGACAAAAGGAGCTCAAAGTGTCCCTTAATGTACATTTGTGTGTGGGTTTGAGTGAGATGCAAAGGGGAGTGAGTTAAACACTAGGCTTTCTTCAACTCACACCCTACCGCCAACTCACCCGGCGTACCACAGGGTTTTGTTCTGCACGGGGCAGCTCCCTGGAGGAAGATGAAGTGCAAAAGACCTGAGTCAGACACCCACAAAGGTCTCACATGCACTGCACACAGCTTCAAAACAAGCCCAGCTGTGTGAGTGCCACATCTGCCAGCCTCCCTAAAGGCAGCTCTTGCAACACCAGCACAGTGTGCACCTACAAGGGAAAAGGCTCTTCCCATCACACAGCACATGGTGGGGATGTGCCACCAGGAGCGTAGAATCTCCTGTTCACAGTGAGGAAGGCAGTACCACTGAGGGGATCAAGGACAGCACGGCGTGCAAACTGCTGGGTGGGAAATGATGTATTGGCTCCACAAGTGAAAGCCAGCGTAGCAGGTCTCTAGAGAAAAGCATTTAAGTCTTTACTCCATTCCCCAGTTTCCTCACAAAGTGCAGGCACAAAGGACTGGGAAAATGTTTTCAGCAGTTCTTATTATCCATGAATCACACCTGGCTGGGGTTAGGGCTGTGCAAATACACAAGCCTGCATCTTTGGTGGCTTCTAAAGTCAACCAGGAAATTTTTAACAAAATAATTTTTGTGACGAAAGTGGATAACGCAAGGAAAAACCCATTCATCATTTACATTTACATTTACTCACATTAAAAGAAACAGACTGTTTTTCTCCAGAAATTTGTTTTCAAACAGTGCCTCAGAGGTGTTAATGAATATAGCATCTGGCTCTAGTGGGTCAGTTTCTGCCAAACCAACATGAATCTGACCTAGAAGGACAAACCAACTCATTATGACTAAGCAGGTCCTACTTGGCATGCGAGGCACCATGCACTGCAGCTCCCTTGAAGCCTTTCCAAGGTGGCATGAAACACATAGCCAAAACCCAAGAGGCAATGCTGTAATGCCTTGGTACTCCTTTCAGTGGCGGGCACTGAGTTAAACCACCTGCTGGGCTATTTTTACTGCTCCCCTGCTGGGCCCAGTGAGACCAAACACAAAGCCTGAGAGCCTCACCACTCCCACCACTGTGCAGAAGGCACCAAGTGCTTGGGACATCAGCTGTCCCTGGGGCAATTCATCCTCTGCTCATGCGGCCAGTTCACTGACAGCTGGGTGCAATGAACTCAACCATATTCCTACAAGAAAGACAGACAACCGTGTCCTTCTCACAAACCCAGAAGACCAGGGTGTGAGATCCTCTTGCAGAAGGGTCATTACAATCCCAGAAGGGTTGGAAGAATGAGGCACTTCTGCCTGGCAGTCTATTCTATTGATATACAATGACTCGTCCAACCATAAAAGCAACTGCCAACCTTTTTCTGCCTGGAAGATGAGCCAAAGGCCCAAACAGCAGCGAGAAGTCTCAGGCAAAGCAACCCAAGAACATGCACAAAGTTCATCAGAGCTTTCTATGTGCCTGTACACAAGAACAGAAAGAAAAAGAGAAATGAAAGAAAGTGCTATCTGGAGTCTGTCTGCAACTAAATCATCCACCAGTGAATCAAGATACTCTGCTGTTGCAATTTATCCTCTTAGCACCCAAAACCAACAATAACATCAGAGAAGGGAAAGAAGAAAAAAGAAAAAAGGAATTCATTCACTCCCAACACCTGAGTGAAGGCAGAGGATTTGTGAACAGAGAGTGGATGTACAGAAATACATACATCTATGAAAGACTTCAAGTGTAGAGGAGCAGGAAATGGGAGCCAAGATTGCCACAAAAGCTGCTTATGCTTTTGGCTTTATAAATTTCATAAAGCTAGCTATTTAGGAAGAGGATAAAAGTTCTCTTTTTTTATTTCCCACTCAAAAGAAGCCATTGTCACTTCATTTAGGTCACCTCTGCCTACACAGCAGCACGTTTCCCTTTTGCGTAACTTAGTTACTTATAAAATCTCAGGGCACTTTCATCTCTACCAACCACAACATCCTATGAAACACCAGATAATCATTAATGACTTCTACAGCCTGAGAAAAGAGGTACAGAGAGACTACAAGCCCTGGATTCATTTCTGTGCCTTTCTATCATCACAAAGTTAAGCATCTAGTCTAAAATAATAATCTGGGACTTCTCAACAGACATAAACACACCTCAGCACAAGGCTATTTACCTTGAATAACTTAGGCACACATTTTAGGATGGCCTTTCCTTCTACCATTTACAGAGCATCTTGGTAACCAGCCAAGACTTGGTAAGCAACTTTTAGACCAGATGTCTAAACAGAGACTGTCTAGAGTTAATCGATTAAGACAGGCCTCCACCAGAAAGGGAGGCAGAAAATCAGTAGCAAAACAGAAAAGTTAATTTGCATCTCCCAGATCTCAGAGTAATGGGCAAACTACTGGAATGACCGTTCCTGCACCGCATTATTTCATAACACCTCATTTGGCACATTTGTCCCTGCTAACAGAGGACACTTGTCAGAGAAACACTGTTGGAAGTCACTCACACTGGGCCTGTTTTTAAAAGCACAGGTTTTTCACTCAGGCTGAACAAGATGCCTGTGTCCCAAAGCACACAGCATTAGTGCCAGTCCCTTGTGCCATGTGGGAGTCACTGCATGGCTCAGTAATGCTGGGGTGCTACGAGCTGGACAGCTCAGATTTGCAGGGGTTCTGTAGGATGCTCATTTGGACAGCTGGAAAGCAGATGTCTGGCAAGTCTAAGAATAAACAGAGATTATCAGTTCAAGCTCAAGCCTAAAAAAAGAACTTAAAAATGCTAATCCATGTGAAACAGCAAATTCCCATATCTTTGCCAATGTTTTAATTTGAGTTAGCCGACCTAAGCTAAAAACACAACTCAGCAGGCACAGAAAGATGCTCACTCTAAGTGGAGGCCATGAAAAAGGCATCTGGTCTGAGCTACCACATGACTTGCCTCTCTGCCTGGACACAGATCAAGAAGAACTCTGAAGGGTGGATCAGGCAGAATGTGCAACGGGGATTTCATTAATTGGGCAAATGATATTCTGACAGGGTGAGCTGAAAGGCAACAACAGCACTGCAGTCAGGCTCTGCTGTTCTCTTCTGCCACATCCCCACATCTGACTTATTATCAATGGGCAGCTGCTGCAGAAATTGAAGCGATGCTGGAATGACAACTCTATTAAAGGGGCAGATGGTCCTAGGAGTAAATGTTCCACCAAGGGCTGGGTAGGTATCATCAAACACGTTTCTCAATGACTCGGAAATGACAGATGATGTCCCAAGAGATGAAATTTCAAAGTGTTACTGTACTGTGTAGCCAGGGGCCAGGAATATTCTTGAATGTGACCTGACTTAAAAATATAATGAAGCTGACTGAAACACATCAGTATGGTTAGAATCATTGCTAGCAGCTTTTATGGCAGTCATGGTTGAAATGTGCCACTTTGGGAAGGCAGCCAAACTGCTTATACATGGAGTACAGCTGCATCATAAAGCCATTCTAGCTTTTTGGATGGATTATCATTCATAATGAAGTGGGAGAAGGCAGAAAAATGAAGGAAAGAGATGCCAAAGTAAACCATATTTATACTAGAAAATGTTTAGGGTTTTTTTAAAACACTGGAAATCAGATTCATAAGACAAAGCTTAGTGGACAAAATGTTGACTATAAATTAGTTTTCCTGTTACCATCATAAAAAATGGAATTCAAATTTATGTATATTGTCACTTTACCTTATGCACAAAGCACTGTGATAAGCCAACAAGTAATGCTTCTTTCAATTTTCTCCCTGCCCATTAATAAATCAAACCTAATATACCAATGGATATCCTTGGAGCACGGATCAGTAAGGTAAAACTTCTCAGCTGATCTCTCACAAGAGCAGTGGTCTCTAAGGCTTTCAAGAAACCATCTACCAAAACGAGGACACAACCAACCAGGCTGAAAGCACAAAAACAACATTTAAAGTATTAAGTGGTTAAAAATCAAATGAAGCTGATAACACAGCAAGAACATGGGATATTCCTTCACTGTTGCAGCAGGCAGTGCCAAAAATGCACTAATTCTTACTACAAAGCCACCCCTACAGGGTTAACCCTCCATCTGCAGACAACAACCACACAACGAAGCTTGGCAAAAAAAATCTGCACTACAAAACAGATCACCAGATTTAAGCTTCACCATATGGGTAAGGATTTTTAGGGACCTTCAGATACATTACTAACCTTAGACTGTGTAAAATACTACCTCAGTCAGCTATCAGTTATTTAAACAAAGGGGAAATTCCTGTAGTCACTCTATACAATTCAGCCAACCCTCACTGTGTTTTTAAGGCACTGACATTTACATTGGAAAAATAAAACAAGACTTAAAAAAGGCCCTTGCCTATATATGCATGTATGTACACTCCTGGGCATCACGGGTTCAGAGGCCACAGTGTTGCTTGCTGCCATTAACAGTTCCTGCAAATTCGTGTGATTGTTCTTGGCAACACTACAGCTGGAAATGCGTGCAGGGTTGGGACCATGTGGTAAACCATTCTCTTCACAAAGCATGACGTAGTTCTGGGTTATTTTGACCCACCCTACCTCTGTTTTTCTGAGAGGTGCCATGAATATTTGCAGTACTTAACACCAAATATAAAATAATAACAGCAGTTTGTAACTGTGTTTTACAATCATATTTCCCATCTCTATGCGCAGTGAACTTTCAAACTGGCATCTGTAATAGTTCTTGTGTGCAGTGAATGCTAGAGGTCTATGCTTCCATTTTCCAAGTTCCATCTGCACAAAGGCATCCCAAGCTCTGGAGGCATTTCTGCTTTCTGCATCTAAAGGAAAAAGCAGATGTAGAAAAGGTACATACACAGGCAACTGCAATGTTTAAGGGGACAGAGGAGCTGCTTCACCACGACAGACCAGGAAGTCCAGGAATCTTCACCTAAAAAGGGTAAGTCTGATGGGAAATATGATCAAGGCTTACAAAATTATGAAGTCTGTGAACAAGGTACTTACAGAACTGTTTTAAACTAAATTTTGTATTACTAGCTGTGGGAGGCATTCACTGAAACTAACAGGAAATAATTTAAAATTAATAAAAGAAGATACACTTCTAGTGAGACAGTAGTCAATTTCTGGAATTTGTTGCCACAGTGATGACCTGGAACATCTGCCACAGGCAGACAGTATCAGCAGGTTCAAAAAGGGATTAGCCAAATCCAGGGACAATGGATTCATAAACAAACAATACAGGGAACAGGCAAAGATGCTCCCCCTAACACCCCCAATACAAGAATGGTGGATGCAGGAATGTGCAAGGGAGCAGACTGCAGACACGGGCCAGGCTCCTGTGTTCTGCCTGATCAGCACATCCTCTGGACACTGATGAAGAAGAATCCAGGACCAGATATGTACATTGGTGTGACACAATAGGTCTCTCATCTTTTTAATGCCTGATTGCTAGGTGACTGCTAGTTCCAAGCAGTCACCTAGCAGTCTTGGGTTTGATTTCCACAGTGTCCATTGCCTCACCTGCAGCTCCTGAGTTCTGCAACGGGCAATGGTAATGAATGGGCATCCAAAAGAGGCAGCCGCCAAAATTCATTAAGCCTCCTGAATAGGAAGGCTGTAAATGTTTTCTTTCTTTACCCTGTCCCAGGGGAATTACTTCCCTGGCACATAAGCACTGTTTTATAGAACCACATATTTATAGTTATTTCACTTTACACAGCATTAAGAATACCAATAACTCCCTTCATGGATCAACCTGCCAGGCAGATTCCCTCCCCTCTTCAAACCTGCTTTAACCCTAAGAATCCCAGCTCGCCCATTTCTCTAGCAAGGCTTGGTTTTAGTACTCTGCACAGAGAGCAGCTTACAATGCAGCAGCCTGGTGAAAGTTCAGCACTACCCTTGAGCAGCCCACATGACAGCCCAGCTTCAGGGGAACACATGTTCTCCCTGGCATAGCAAGCAGCATCAGGATGACGCTGGAAACATTAATTACAAACATGCCTGGCAGGCCTGGAGCTCACATGCTCTGAACAAAAAGAGCATAAAGGGCACTGAGGTGGGACTTCAACAGATGTCAGAGGATGGGGAGGGGTAGCTCCCTTGCTGACTCCACCACTGTTGCTTTCCTATTGTAACGATTATCTGTCATGCAGAGCCTTTGTACATGCACTGTATCAACCCTTAAAAGGAACTACTTTATGTTTAGTGGTTATCTAGTGATTACTTACACCAGTGGCAGGAAGAATTTAGCTGGCTCTTCTCTTATTCTAACTATCTTTCATGGGCATCTAATCTTTTAGCACACTGTTAGGGGAACAGAAATAGGTCAGCAAGACTCCAGTTGACTGCAAAAGACCAAGTGAAGTTAAATATTAGGGGGAGGGGGAAATAATTTTGAGTCTTATTTCTTGGCTTTTGATCTTGAAACTTTAGCTCCACATGTCTGTCAGTCACATGAACATTCATGTGAAACACTGATCACAATGACAAACTTTACTGCCAAATCCATTAAGACCCTGAGCCTCAGGAGAGGATGAGATGAACTTCTGGGTCAGTGAAAAGAGCAAGATCTACGAAACTTGAAAACTGATTCATCCTCTTATGAGGCATCTTAAACCTCCATGGCTTATTGGCCTGCAGCTTTTTTTCATGGGTTATGATAAAACTTAATAAAGAAACATCTCATTTTAGGGAATAGAGAAGATTATTTAAAGTGGAGCCAGCAGCTGTTGTGTGGGAACATTCCTAAAACCAGGACAGCATCCTGCCCTGAAGTTAGGAAAGTTTATAACTTGCTACATAGCTAAAACATCCCTCAGGCAGCTCAATTCCACTTGTAAAGACAGTAAAATTTTTTTGTAAAGCACTGATGTTTCAAGAAGTCTGGCACTTGCAGTACCAATCCAAGGTCAAGTCCCTTTCCTTTACTGTCTCCTTGGTCACACAACTGCACCTTCCCTGGTATCACACTGGCAAAAGGTGACAAGAATTAGGCCATTCCCTTCAAGAGCAATTGAAGATACAAACACCTTTTGTAATTAGCCTCTTAGAATCCTTAGACACCAGGAAAATGCCAATGACTTCCTTGCGATAACTCCTGATTTACACTAAGGAGTTAAGGCCTACACTATAGCTTCATATTGTCAGTAAAAAAAAAAAGCCAACTAATACAAGAGAATGAAGTGAAAAGACGGGACAGGGCATATATTTACATTTCAAAGCCATTTTTACTCTGCCCTAGGCAGAAAAACATCAGGGTGTCCAAAATACATCCATGGGAGATGTCTGCACCAAACACAGTTGTTAAGTTAGTTTCACCCTATGTAATGAGGTAGAACAACAAAGAGGCTTTCCACTGCCTCTCCTATTCCTGCTGCTGTAGCCTCTCTCTACCACCACCACTCCTGCACCCTCCAGTGCAGGGCGCATCCTCTTGGCATGTCCACACAGCAAAAGTGTAGTTGGACTCCACAGGACCACCTCCATGCTGGCTTTGGAATCATCAGCTGGAGAAGTTACAGCAGACTCCATCACAGGGAGCAGCAAGGGTACAGGCTTCCTTAAGGACTCAGACATGCATCAGTTACCTGCTACCCGAGTGGAATAGGCCCAGGCTACTCTGGCTTTACTGATGCTACTACCTGCACTGCTACATTAAGGATTATGGAAACACCCACCAGCCACACAGCATCAGCCCAGCCCGTCCAGGGAACCAGCAAGGCATGTGTTCATGCTTGACAAAATTATCCTACCCCAACTGGCAGCTTCCTCCACCAATGGACCCCTGGCAGGACAACTGCTTTTAGAAATTCCATCATATGGAAAGTTTCCACATCTGCTTGAAGAAGTGGTGACTAGATACCCTCATCATCGTCGATAGCTGAAACCTTCTGTGCTCTGCTTGGGATAGGGGAAAAAAAGCGGAAAAAACTAGAAAATCCCCACCCCCCCCTTTGCTCCTCCCATTTGCTATTTCTGCATCTCAGCCCGCTGCATGCACATCTCCCAAACTTGCACAGGGTTTTCATACACCACCACTGGCAAGAAAGTCATCTTAAAACCAACACATAAACATGACAAATAAGGCTGTGAACCACTGGACGAGGGAGCTACTTTGTTGTTCCATGTTTACAAATTCACACTGAACTCCTGTGTGCTAACACAGTGCAAATATAATAGCTGGTAACTCAAAAATGCCAGCCAAGGGCAAGGCTTTTAACTTGTTTTTTCCAACTTGACTTAAGTGCAAGGAGATCACACCCCTTCAGAAACAGGGCATGAAACTCCTTCTCTTCAGAGCTACTACTCTCCTACACCATGTAAAGGTCGTCACCAATTACTCTTCCCATCCCACAGCTCCTTCAGTCATTTATTTCTGTTCCCAGAATGTATCTTCCAGACAGAATCAAAAGTGATTTACATCTCAGCAGGAAGCTTTAATCCTTCCAGGCACTACTGGCTGTTCCCTTTGTCTAAACAAAAGATTTCCCCCAAAAACTGCAAGGAGAAAGGGGCTCTCTAGCTGTTTTCTTCTGTGGTTTGCTCGCAGCAGTCTCCTGCTGGAAGCATGCAGGGCTCATGCTGACGCTGCTCCAGTTGGAAACACAGGCAGAAGATATATCCTGATGATATAGCACGTATTGTCTGCATGGATAAGAGGTGGTAAACAATTAGCAGTGCTCCACTCCACAGACTCTTGCAAATGCGCTGCCCCAAAAATGTTCCAATGATAAAACTCTGCCACAAAAATGGCTGGGAAGTACCCTGATATTTCCTTCTTCCAGCATGAGGATATGTGTTTCTGTGTTAAAATTTATGCAATTTTGTTTAACTCACAGTTTCCTCCTGGTCTGTCTCTGCGCCCAGTACAGTCATAAACTCTCAGAGGAAGGTAGGTACATGTGTGCGTGTGTGTGTATATATACGTTTACACCCTTCAAATACCCTTGCTTAGGCCTTGAAAGGTGCCTGTGGATGCTACAGAAAATAAATAACAGACTTGCTTAGATCATTGACCTGAATCTGGTCAATGGCAAATCTCCCTGTTCCTTACAGCCAGGGGAGGCAAGAGAACCAATGTCACTCAAGGGTAAAACACTTTACAAAAGACAGCGTAATCCTGGGCTAACCACATCATATACTTCCACATCCTGCCAGTCTCTGCATCCTACAAAAGCTTCCAAAGAACAAACACCAAAAGAAACAGGGCTAACTCTAAGAGTCTTAAATATTCGTGTTCCCTGAGCTCATACCAGATGCTGTCCCCTTTTACGAGGAGTGTCTTGGAAACAGAGAAGGTACATACCCAGGGAATGCCACGTGCTGAAATGCAAAAGCTGTAAGCACAGCCAGATTTAGCTTAATGAGATAGAAGAAATTAATGCCATCCTCCTCAAATCCCTTCTGGACACAGATCAGACATCAGCTCAGAGCAGCCCTCAGTTAAGGCGTTCCCTGGGTTAGAGGGCAAGGGCACCAGCAAGGAAACAATGAATATTTCTTCCCTCTGAGACTGAGCTGAACACATCAATGCTGAATTTACACTAACATTAATTTCCCTCTGTTGTTGCTATAACAGAGTATTTCTTGGCAATTCACAAGAAGCTTTTCCAGCCTCTCTTGTGCCTGAAGTGTTAAGCTGATGCCTCACACAGTAGATCTCTCCCTACAGCACAAAGACTGGTTACTGATAGAGGGAGAGTAACCTGAAGGCTGGGGAGAACAACACTCTCCCTGCAATACTGAGATAAAACACAAATACTGGTGAGGCTTCTGTAAGCAAGAGCAAGCTACAGGCAGACATTGCTGTTTGCTTTTTCCAACTTGTTTCCTGCTGAAACAGAGATCTCTCTTTGGAGAGATCAAATCACTATACCCAGAAACAGCTACAGTCTTTTTGTTCCAGGGAAAAAAATATATTAGTTTTATGGTGCCAAATTCTGGTTTGGAAAATTACCACCTACAAACTTCCTCATAATGACAGCAAAGAGTACAACTCCCTCTCTTGGCTCAGCTAGCATGGGCAGCACTTCTTTGTGCTGCTTGACAAAGAGGCACCTTTCAGCACTGAAAAGCCAACATTTAAGAAATTGGTGAATGAGCTCTCACTGTGTGTGGAAAAAAAATAAACAGAGATCAGAAATGCTGTGATGAATCAGAACATGTGCTTTACCTAATATGTATCTGCCAGATCCAAATTAATTATAATAGGGATTCAAACTGTACGGAAATCACCAAAGCACAAATTCTAACTGCAGGATGCATTTGGCTCTTGCTAGAAAGGACACAAGGAAATGGCCTCGACTTGCCCCAGGGTAGGTTTAGACTGAAAATCAGGATAAAATTTCTTCACCAAAAGGGTTTCAAGCACTGGGACGGGCTGCCCACAGATGTGGTTGAGTCACCATCCCTGGAGATTTTTAAATTTTGTAGACATGGCACTTAGAGACACACTTTAGTGGTGGAATTGGCTACACTTAGTTAATGGCTGGGTTCAGTGATCTTAAAACATCTTTTCCAACCTAAACAATTCCATGATTCTGAAGACTTAAGCAGCACCTGCAAGTTGCCTTTGTCCTTGCAAGCTAAGGTGCAAAACTTCACAAGCAGCCTTCCATTTCTGTACATTCAGATTATCTGACCATATGATTAGAAGAATACAACCCTCTGATGATAAAAAAAAGAAAGAAAAAAAAAAAGCAAAAAAGCGCCTTAGGGCAGTTGATTTCTCCAGTTCTTCTGATTAGAAGACTTGCATTTGGTGTTGTATCACACTCTGCCCAGCTCACTATCCCAGATGTCAGCCAGACTCACAGATAACCACTCCTCCCAGACACACCTGGGGCCTCTGCCTTTATTGGGAATCCACTGTCTCAAAGGACTGCAAGGCATGCTAGAGTGAAAAGGTGGTACTTTTCTCCCAAGTTTTCTTCTTGAAGCATCATACGACTTCTTCCTTTTTCAAAGAAGGATTTGATCCTCTCAAAATCTATGAAAAGCCACATATAAAACTAGATAAAGAGATAAAGAGAGATTTTGGCATTCCTATTTGGAAAGCATATGACAAAGAAACATGCTCTTTGCTCACCTGGCATGTCTTTCTTTTCCTAGTCCCTCAAACACCAGTATTTTTGTGAAAAGGCAGCAGAGCAGAAAAGCATTCCTGAGATCCAACACAAAAACAAGCATGCTGATTAGTTTTGCCTGATGATTTTGTGCCTGAATTGGAAGTCCTTTTTAACCCTCTCCTCCCTTTAAGAGTGAAAAAACTGTCCTCACAGTCTTTTTCAATTAGAAGTCCACTGTGGAGCAAGGACTTCCTTCCCAGGCTTTGGCAGCAGCGCTGTCAGTCTTGCAGAGCTTTGATCTCTCCAGATTATCAGTTCTCTTGGCCATCTGGCAAGTGGCAGGCCTGAACAATCCTGTTCTTTCTGTATTTCTACATCCAAAAACTGGAAGGGAACCATCCCTTCAGTTTGAAGTGATGTCTATGTAGAGTGATTACTGTTTGCCTTGTGATGTCAAACTTCACTACAAGAACAGCTAGCATGACTCCACTACAGTCAGTAAGAGAAGGTATAAGGCAGGGGAATGAGCAGTTATAACCCTGGAAGAGTTAGGTGTTAGGAGATTTGCTCACTGACATGACCATTCATTAGTTCTTTTGACCTAATTAAAGCTACTGACTTTTGCATAGGGCCTAAATTCTTGATCAAATTTTATTTTATTCTGTCTCTAATACCATTTACCCAGTATCTTTTTCTAAGTGAAAGAGAACACCTGAACTCACCGCTTTCAGGACTGGCCAATTTTGATGATTCTGATTTTGAGAGTTGACCGTGGATGTCCGCAGCACAGTTGCTTCAGGAGTTTTGAGTGATGAAATGACTGCACAGGCTCAGCAATCCTCAAAATCAGGCCCAAAGGACGCCTCTTCTTCCTCACTAGTCCCTTCAAAGGGAATGCTACTGCCAGTGGAGCTTAGCTTACAACCATAGCTTTTCTTGCTTACCAGAAATGCCAAGAAGCTGCCTGGGGATCTGGAACTTCCTCCAGGTGTCAGGTACCCAGACGTCCCATCGAGGGGCAGCATTTAGTAAGTCTAAGGATCAACTGATGGACAAAAAGAATCACTGTGCAAAGCCAGTCTGCACATAATGAACCACTGACCTCCACACAGATTTTGGCTTCAAGACCACACCTCCCTTTTTTACTAATGACACTGAAGCCACCCTGTATTACTGTCAGTGATGTATGACACAGCACATCCTCTGATTCTCCAGGGTGCTAAATGACTCAACCACTTAAGTTGGTAAGTGCAGAGACACTTTCTATGACTATATTTAGTTTTAGAGAGGGTCTGGAAATATGATATCACCACTGGAATGAGGAAGTATTTATCCTCCGACTGGAAACACATGATGATGATGTAAAGGTACTATTTGGAGAGCTCTATTTATACGGTTGTTTCCTGAATCTTAACATGACTCAGAAAATCTCGGGACGTAACATGGTGCCACTGCCATAGTCTGCAGGAACCACTGCCAAAGTTTTGCAAAACCTTTGGCAAAACTAACTAAGAGCAAGTTAGTTTGGCTAACTTGGCTCTGCAAAGCAAGACTGAGGAATGGATACTGAAATTTAACGACTTGACCGGTTTGTTACCAATGGATTTAAAACTGCTTTATTAATGGGAGACCAGTGACAGAATTACGTGGGAAATAGCCAACAACTGCAGTGTAATATATATGCAAGGACAGTTAATGTAGAGTGAAATTTGATTTCACTAATTACTGCTTGTTGCAATTATTCTGCTTTTCCAGATCAGTAACTGCGTTCCCAAAGCCAGTTGCTTCTGCTTCTTGACAGCTCAGGAATTTCTGTGATAAGTGGTCAATCAGAAATATTTTCTTTAAGATTTACAAAGGCACAGAAGATCCAGCTGCTGAAAAAGCTCCCAGAAGCAAGTCTTGTGAACTCAGTCTGAATGTTTCCTGAAAGGACCACAAACCTTTCTGCTCAGAAGAGAACACTTCTCCATTAAAGAAAAAGGGAAGTGGTTGAATGTCTTTCTTTTTACCTGTAAAAACCGAACTGGAACACAACTCTCTGGGAGAACATAGCCAGAAGCCCTATGACTACTGATGTAGCAAGCTGAGGAAGAATAGGGCAAAGCTTATTAAAAATAGGAAGGAAAACAAGAATGAAATTGTCATACCTTCCAAGTGCCAGTAATTGCACTGAATTACACCAAGCCCATTAGAAACAGCAGTATGCCAACCTGGCACTAGCATTCCTCACTGTGTATTCAAACAGATCTTGATCACACTTGCAAAGTCAAGGCAAAACCCAGTAGAAAACGCAGGTTCATCTAAAATGAGAATCTCCTTGTGCAAAACATCCTTGTGCATGATCCTCTGTTTCTGCTCCAGCCCTGTTTCTGGAACTCAGCCGTGTCTGTAACAACTTGGACTAGACCATACACTGCCTTGCTGTGTGTACCAGCACAGGAATCAAGCACAGTACAAGCTGCTCTCCCACCAAAATGGCAGGAGCTTTACACCTGCTTTGAATGAAACAGAGAGTAGCGAATTCATGCCATGTTTATAGTTTATATTTGACTAACAGATTATTCACTTCTTGGAAAGTTTAATATTTAATGTAATCACAGCGTAACAAAAAAGTGCTACATTGCTTAGCTCTTGAGGGCAGAAATTCACATTGATTACAGCTGAAATCTTTCACAGAATCAGAAAAAAACCCCTGCACTTTTCTCTAACTGAGCAGTAGTGCAGGCACTGAGCAATCAATCACTGCACAAGGCGCTTGTCTCATAACTCTCACACACGATGCTAATTCAATTGTTTGCCAAGATTAGAGTGCTAATATAATCACTGATTGCTGATATTCCTTATCACACAAACATTATAGCAGTATTAACCATATACCATTCAGCATCACTAATGTGACCTTACAATACTACAACAGTACTAATATAATTGCTCATGCTGTCTCTCAGGACATGTAAAAGCCGTAATTTTATGACTCTGTCCAAACCTTATTTCTCCTGCTTTACTCATGCTCTCCTCAACACTCTCTCCCATATTCTGTGGTCCTGTTACATACAATACTCTGACTGGATTTTCTTTTCTACCTCTGCATCTTACCCCTGGAAAATTTTATCTGCAGTTTCAACTGTATCCAAACTGATGACACACTAATGTATGACTACTTCCAGGCTACTCCCTTTCAGCACTCAGTAAATGCTTAGCCTGTCTTTTGGACAGCACATCCATATCTAGCCTTCAGCTCAAGTAAAAGGGAACACTTATTTTGCCTCCTCTTGCCTGAGGACAACACAGCTCATCCCTGCACCATTAGCTGTCAGCTTGGATATGCACTGCATTTATGTCTACAGATCTGGATTATGCTGAAGCTCTTGCTGAGACAGAGCTTATCCTAATAGCCTCTCCTGATTTCCTCAGTTCTGCAGGAGGGTATTTTTCTTCCAGACCAGAAACCTGCCTCTCTGCAGTTTCACTTGAAAAGGGTTAAGCTAAATAGAAAAATGGGTCTGTTGTTCCCAAACAGAGCTACCTGCAAGCAGTGTAGTTAGTAACAGAAAACTCACTTTAAATTCACATCTTGTTTTTGTCTATGTTTAACACAGAGGAGTACACAGCACAACCTGAATGTATTTTTTCCACAGTGTTTGTACAGTTCTTCCTTTCCCAGGCATCTGGTACCAAACATCTCAGCAACTGCAACATCATTTCCTCCAGTCCTGATAAGGAGAAGCTTGTTCTCTTTCATCCACATGGCTTTGGCAAATATCACAGCCCAAACCTGTCACTATCACCAGCTCTCTCTCAGAGATGCATTCTTGCATCAAACTGGTGTTAGATTTCAAGGCTTTCCATCTCTTACCCTCACCCTTTCTATATTCCTCACTACTGAGCCATTGATTCCTGCTTCTGATCACTCTGTGAAGCCTTCCACTGCCACCCAAATATCTGATTTTCCAACAAATCTTTTCATGCTTTCCTTCATCCTGCCTTTCCAATTGCCAGTGCGTCTCTCCTGCATTTTTTTTTCCTGTGTCAACTTTTCTGTGTCAGAACTGACAGAACTGACTTCACAAAAATATTATGCCCTTGCCTTCTCTGCACTCCCCTATGTACCACCTCTATTGATTTCTGTAAAGATGGAAAGCTCATCAGACAATCAGCTTTCTGCTCTGTGTTGATACAGTGCCTAGCACAGTACAGACTTGTTCATGTGCCAAATATAGCCTGTGGTATTATAATATGTAAAATGACAATATGTTGTATGTACGTTCCATGTGCAGATCTAATATATAGTCACCTGCATTTTCACTTGCTCTGGATACAAGTATTCTGTGTACCAAAACAGTCAAGTGATAGAAGTGAGTGAGCAAAACACACCACTACTTTTGCTATTTGAATGTAAATCTGGAGTTTTAAAGTAAGATAAATATTTTAGAGAAGTACTATTTTAATTTAGTAGCCACCCACAGAATTGGGAAATAATTGGTCTAAATCCTCGACTAATTCTTAAAATGTTGCCCAAGTATTCAGATTCTCTAGGATGTCTGTTGTAGAAACAGTTTTATCTGTATCATGCTTTATTTTAGGATAGCTTATTCCACTCTTCTTAAAGGAAGAAATAACACAGGTGTACACAGCTGTTACCTTTGTAACTAAACAGCTGCAGCAGTACTCTTTCTGTTCTTATAACTATTTCAGGTTTTGTCATAGCTTAACAAGTGAAAGCCAAGCCTCAGTTTAGCCCATTCAGTCATAAACTCATATACAGTATTTTCATATGGAATCACCACCCTGAATGAGAATAATCAAGAAAGCCTACATAGATATTCCTACCTTTAATCTACCTTAACTTTTGTTTCCATTTTGAAGGTGAGATGCTGTAACACATTCTGGAGTCATAGAACCATAGAAAAATTTGGGTTGTAAAGAACCTTAAAAGGCAGCTAGTTCCAACCTCTCTGCCATGGGCAGTGATACCTTCCACTAGACCAGGTTGCTCAAAGCCCCATCCAACCTGGCCCTTGAACACTTCCAGGGATGGCACATCCACAACTTCTCTGGGTAAGCCTCACCAGCCTCACAGTAAAGAATTTCTTCTTAATATCTAATTACCCATCCTCCTTCAGTTTAAAGCACTGCCCCTTATTCTAGTGCTACATGCCGTTGTAAAAAGTCCCCCTCCAAGCTATGGGAGTCATGCTTGGTGTTTCCCCTACACCAGTGGCGACAGCATCTTTCCACTGCTCTCTCTCCAAGCTCTTGTCTACACTGCAAGCACAATATGACTGCTGCACGTGCTGACACCCTTGAGTGAGTTTTTCTCCAGCAGCAAAAGCAATGAAACCACAGCAGCGTGGAGTTTCACAGACCACAGGATGCCTGGTAACTTTGCACAGGGTGTGCTGATGTCTGTACTACTGCAGCTTCACTGCTGCTGACTGTCAGCCCAGCTTGCTGATGTCTGTACTACTGCAGCTTCACTGCTGCTGACTGTCAGCCCAGCTTGGTTAGGGCATGCAGGGCACCAACTAGACCTCTTTGTATCTCAGCATAGTTTTGAGCTCCCAGGGCAGGAAAATACAACTCTCACCCTTGGTTTTGTTCTTGTTGTGCTTCCACCTTCCTTACTTGAAAGCCTGAGCCCTTAGCCACTATGGTCTGGATGGCTTGAGATGTGAAAGCCATTTCTCCTGCCTGAAAAAAAACTTGTCTTCCGTGTGTGTTGAAGGGATGGAACCACATTCACAGGTGGTCAAATCTATGGTACAAGAAGACCCTAAAATGAGGCAATGGCATCGTCAAAAGCATATCCAATCACCAATGAGAACTTTTTGCTTGTCTGGACATACAAACCAAGCACAGATTAACCAACTCTGACTGTGCGAGATATTTTTAATCCAGCCTTTTAGGTGACTTGGCAGGATTGGCGAAAGCCTGAAAGGCAAAAAGAGTCAGAAGGGAATTTTACTGCGGTGTCTGCTCAAAACTACATAAGCTCTCAGTTACATTTTTCCAGCATGCACCAGTGAAGTGGAAAGAGCTTTAGCACAGTTCACTGCCAGAATGCAAAATTAAACTAAAGAACAGAAAGTCTGCTGAAGTTCAGCATGTCTGTCTCACTCACTAAGGCTCCTGTAACACTCAAAAACCCCCCAAAACACAAAAACAACAAAAATCCCAACCCACAATGCAAGTGCTTGTGTGCTTGAAAGCTTGGAGGTTTTCCCAAAATTCACTTCATCAGATAAAAGTGCCTTCCTATATACCTTTAAGCACCATGACTGCACACTGCCAATAAAGCAAAACATTTGCAGTAAAACAGCTTAAAATTTACTCAAAAGCTGCATGCAATTCTTAAAAGGTGAGGCTCCCCCTTTTTATATACACATACTTATTTGTATTTTCTAAAGAAAGATCACAAAGTTACTACTTTGTTATAAAAATGCTTTTTTTGTAAGACAAATTCCCCTTGCTGTACTTCAGAATCACTCCTTTGCACTTTCATTTAGCACAAAGCCCTTAAGAACCTGTGTCAAATGAAACTGCCAATATACAAGTTATTAAGCATTTAATTATTATGTTTAACCAGGAAATAACAAGCATTTATTTGCTGAAGGTCATTAGAATGTGGGAGACACCACACATGTGACAAAAGCTTGTCCACTATACAAAGAAAAGCTGGATCACATAATGCCACTTGATATAAGCAATAGCAGAAAGGGGAATAAATGCTGAAATAGTTTAAAATTGAACTAAAAAAAAAACACACCTAAAATTCCGCCAAAGTCTTTCATGTGTCTCCTAGAGGACAAAGACAGCAGCAGAAGTGGGGAAGCTTTATTTGTTCAGGCTACAAGCACTGAATGATGACCTTGTCCCTAATACCAGAAGTTCAGCCAACTGATAGTCTTAAACTTGCAATGCTTACTGAAAAAGAGATTCCCTAAAAATTGGAACATACTATCAGATGCTAATAGAACAAGCCCCTTTCAGACATAAAAAACAAGTCTGATTCTTAAAAGCACAGACGTCACGTCACTACATTCCTTTACATTTAGAACCACTTTAAAATATTTATATACCTATTAGAGGAGCATTCAAAAGCATTTTTACCACAGGAGGAAATGCAGTAGCATAAATAAGATTCATATCCTCGTATTCTACCAGGGAAATCATCGGGTATTTTATGCAAAAACCTTGAATAAGTAAGGAGTCTAATAATAAGAAATACAATTACAAGCTACCCTACAGAGTTCAATACTGGGACTGGTTGAGACTTCGTCTTCAAATGCTGATCACAAATTTCACATTTTATCATTTGCTAGGGTTTGTGTACCCCAGTAGCGGCTCAGCAGAAGGCAATGATAGCACATCTGTCTGTCCCTGACAAGAAATGCTCCTGGAGCTCTCCACAGGAAGAAAGCATGCATGGGCATCAAAAGGCTGCTTAGGGTTTCATAAAATGCAAAGGGCTTAAACTGCAAACCTAAATTGCCAAAATCAAAGGTACAGCCACACCATTTTATCAAATGTGCGTAAGACCTTGGTTACTCTGATTAGCTCCACTTTTAGGGCACTTTCACCTAAGGCTTTTCACAAGTCGCTTGACTATGAAGAACCATCTACATAAGCTCAAAACTCTGTTGGGGTTTTTTCACCCAGTTTTGATCTTCCTGTGTTATTGATATCCTTGCCATTGTGCAGTCTGTTATTAGTATTTCTCTATTAGGTTAACATGCAGCTGTTAGTGATTATTTCACAGGAATCATCAGGAACAGCAGCAGGATCCTGCCATCCAAAGTCTCTGCCATGCACACCTGTACCACTGTCAAGCACCCTGTCAGGACTTCTTCTGAACGGCCAAACACTTTCTTCGGCTGTGTCTGCAGTGGCATTTACTCCCACTCTTCAAGTCAGGAGTGAATCTAAGGCTACACACCCTAAGAAATAAATCCATATAAATGCCAAAATTACTTACAACAGAGCAGGAGTCACTGTTTCAGCCCAGGCTGTAGGTAACGCATACATCTTTCAAGCTCCAGAGTCACGTGAAGTGGAAGGACTATGAGAAAAATTGGAAGGAAAATAATTCTGCTCTCCCACCACCACTACCTCCAGTTTGTAATTCAACCCAGCTCACAAAGCAAATCCAGCAGTACCCATTATTTTACAATAATATGCTAATTAGCACAGTAATACCCTCTCTATTACCCTTGCCTCAGCACATTTTAATTACACTGTAACCTAAGCAGACCTGACTAAACACCTAAATGTGTGTATGCCATCAATGGAAGTGTTCGAGGCCAGGCAAGTGTTTTGAGCAAACTGATAGAGTGGAATGTGTCCCTGCCATGGGTTGGACTAGCTGAGATTTAAAAGTCCAACCCAAACTATTCTGTGATTCTATAAAATAGGAGCAGTTTTCCACATGTTGATGATTAGCAAAATCCCACTGCAGACAGAGCAGATTTGTATATTAACATACAGAGGTAAAAACATACAAAGTAAAAACAGGAAATCCTAGCAAGGTGTCAGGTAAGTCTGACAACTTGTAATCACTATCAAGTTCTGAATTCCGTGCTCTTTACTTTAAACGTTAGTATTGTTTTCCAGCCTGACGTTTCCATGCTTGGGTCCACGTCAGTCCTCAAGATAAAAAAAGTTATTTACCTCAGAACAAAAGGTCACTTTTTACCACCTCATTAAAATGTACGTATTTCCACCCCAAAACCCAGCTAGTTTGCTCCAAGAGGAATGTACTTCTAAAAATCAGGCTATTTTTTTGTGGTTCATCAAGTCCATTGTTTCCAAAAGTAAATAGCCATTATTCTTAATGATTCAGTAATCACTCCCTTCCCTTAAATGAAGGGCTTTGAAGGTGAGAGGGGAAAGGCTGCTTGGGTCAGATAGCCTCAGTGGGAAAGAGCAGCCAGCTTTTGTGCTGTTGTATTTGCAGGAAGACTTGCTCTTGTTTTTATTATAGATAGGTTTTGTTTTGTTTCCCAAAGAGAGGAATTATAGGAATTCAAGAAAGAATAAAGAATTACCATGACACCCTTCAATAGAGTAGGAAGGTAGCCACACAACTTCCACTAGCTGTTAGAAGGTGATAAATGACAGCATAAAATTGGATAAGAAACCAGAGCTCAGGAAAACGAGCAAAGTTTAACATGCGCCCTGGGAGGGCTTCCAGATGTTAAAGTCTCTTGCTCTAGCTCCCTTCACATAGATACACATTAAATTTCCCAAAGAGGGATCCCAGCTCCCACCAAAAAGCTGTTTAGTTGCACAGACTCACACCTTTCACTGTCCCTGGTTTGACTCATCTGTGTGCAGGAAAATAACTTATATTGGCCATGCGGTAAAGAGAGCTTCGTAACTTGTACGGTCACTTGTAAAACCAGCTCTTGAGAGAATTTATACTGTATCTGACTTGAAAATGCAGATTGTTTTTCCTCCCTTCAGTGCCTTTGAGTCACTCAAAGATGATGTTAAATCCAGTAGGATTTAACAGCAGGAAAACTCAGCATTGGGCTCTCCACTCCCACTGAAGTTAGGGTCATGGAGTTGAGCACTGCTGACTGCTTCTGAAAATCTCATCCAAAAGACCCAGTCCAAAGAAGGCTAATTCCCTGGACAACTAACTCATTTAGATTTGTACAGACTTTGGCTTCAGCCCAGGCTACATTAGCATCCTGCAGAGCAATGTGTTTTAACAATTTACCATCCAACAGCTCTTAAAATTCTCAGCATCTCTGACTGAAACACAATAAAACATGTTGTTACTTAACATTATTTTTATAGTGCATTTCAGATTTTTTTCTGAGGAGCAGTGACTAAATCAAGCTGTTGCTTACTATGGGGCTACTTAAGAGACCAGTGTTGTCACTTACAAGGAGGGCTTGCAAGCACCAGACACACAAAATCATGCATTCCACAGGCTTTACAAAAGCACAACTCAATTTATCCATGGAATACAGGCAATTCAGCTGATAAGAAGTAGACATACATTACACCAGTCACCAAGAGCCTTCTGGCATGGCACGTTTCTGTCACAGGTTAGCGAGTGACTCTTATTCAGGAGCTACAGTCTACAAGAAAATATTGTATGAATTAAACTACAAATAAATATCTGAAAGAACTCTAAGAAGACCAACAACTGCATTACCAACAACTGCATTAGGTTACACTTCTTGATGCTGGTGGAACATGTCCAGGGAAGAGTATCCAAAGCTTGGTTACTGCTGGTACAATCTTGCTCTACTAAGAGACTAAAGGGTTCCTTCATCGTAACAAGGATGAAGTTTCAAATTGCCCTAAGGAGATAATCAAGAACTTCAATAAATGGCTTTGATTGTAGGTTTTTTTCCTGAATCAGATATATTGTTATTATTCAGCAATATTCAGAGTTCATCACCATTTGTCACACAATTCAGGGTCCAGTTTCAGAAGCTGTCAGGTCTGACTAACCAAAGGGAGACAGAGCTTTGCTGATAGGAGCAGAGAAGCCTTAAACTGACATATTTACAAAGACTGTGAGTTATACATGAGTTTTTGTATGAACCAGACAGGCTTAATGTGCCACACATTCTTCATGTATTACAGTTGCGTCTCTTAATACAACAATTGCATTTTATCACTGTGCATTTAACGCTGGTTGGAAGCATGAGACTGACATCTCTGGAGACCTGTATCCGCTCGTGAACAGAATAGCAACTACAATTTCTTCCACAGCATTCACACCAGTACATCCAACCCAGAACCCCAGGGCCAAATGCCCAGGAGAATGGGGGTTTCAGCTTCCATCCTCATGCAGCTCTCAGCCATTCTTCTGAGAAGACAACTGAGGGCACTGACACAGAGTGGGTTAGTGACCTAACTTCGTTATGTTATGAGACTGGTCTCCCATGGCACCTTAAGGAAGAAATTTTCCCTCACAACTCAGCATGCAAGGGGGAACTTGTTTGAGGGAACCTCTCCCATCCTGAGGTATCATCTCAGCTGCAACTTTACATATACTTTATAATGTGTTTATATAACATGGGGAGTAAACCTACAAATCCCCAGGGTCCAACACTACCATACTAACATTTAGCATAATCCCATCTAGCTATGCTTCTGTAACACCCAGAGCATGTTTCCTAACAAGACCTCTGTGCTCAGCAGGCTGTATCCACCTCTGGGTTTCCTGATGCAGCAAAATCCCTGACCTTCTTAATGTAGAACTGACATGTCATCTCAGTGCATCTAATATTTAAGTAAGCTTCCCAAAAGGCCACTATTTCCCCTGAGACTGTTCTGCCTTGATGCTGTGAAATTCCATCTTCAGCTCAGGCATACAGAACAAATGTTCCTGCAAAGCATATGCTTAGTTTTTTTAACTGGCTGCATCTGATCATCACCCTTTTCTGCCAGCTCTGAAATGCTGCTAGAACATCACCCACTTGAATGGCAAGAGCTGCTGGCAGGCTTGCAATGAATAGACTGAGCTGCTCACTGAAGAGCTGAAAAAGAAAAATCACAGTCACTGTCTACCTATGTATCTGACATGGCCATGATCCACAGGCACGTTAGATCCAGCACCCTTTGCAGCCTGCCTTCACAGAGAGCAGAGCAGTGTGAAAGCACACCAACCACATCCTGCAGACCACTTGTAGGGTTAAGGAGGGGAAACACAACCCATTGGTAACAGCCATCGCAAAAGGTCTGGGAAAACACAATTTTCTTGTGCACGCTTCTCTGATCCAGACAGCTCCGCAATAGCGACTGCTTTCACATTCAGCATTGATTTTGCAGGCTGTAAATGGTTTAGATGCTCTCATGGGTCATCTGACCACACACCAGAAGATGGACTGTTGACCACAGCATTATTTTTGCTTTTTACTACACCACTGGGATATGGTTTCAGTTGGAAACCAGTCTGGGGCATTATTTAGCTCCAACCCTTTCTGTCACAGTGGTCTAAGCCCCAACCCATTTTAATGGCATCTGAATGCAGTCCAGCAGATTATGTGAGGCAATAGTAAACGGAAGTAACTTCATCAACCACACCAACAGACAATATGACATCAATGTAGAAGTACAGTTATATGTGAATTCAAAGAATGGAACAACAAGGATTGAAGAGAACTCATTAAGGTATTAAAAAATGAAGTTACATGGAAATAATGTGATTAAATTAATAAAGGACAGTATAGCCTGACTACAAGTACCTCTTTCAGCACAGAGATCATTGTGATGGAATCCCCATCAAGCAAAATATTTAAGATTAAATATATCACAAAACTATGAGAAGAGAAAACCCTTCTGTGTCCAGGAGATTGGTTAGGTGACCTCAACAGTTTTGTCTGTCTCAAATGGCTATGAACACATGACACAGTAAGGGATCTGGTTTGTCAGAGACAAACCCAAACCTAAGTGGTTGTTTTCATGACAAATCCTAAGCAGCTCATTCCAAAGATGTAATATGACCTGTTCTTCCAGTACAATTATGGAATGGCATGATTATGGCAGCCCTCTCTCTGAACACCTTTTTTTTTTTTTTTTTTTTTTTTTTTTGCAATGAGCCGTGACTTTTACAAGAGAGCGCAGTCCTGGGACTAAGAACATTACTGCACATCTGCACCAGCTGAAATATCCACCACTACACACATAACACTAAGTAAAACTTGGTACAATATATTCAAGTGACAACATTCATTTGCTCCCTGTCAGATCATTTTATTTTAGTAGGTTTTGCTCAATGGCACATGGCACATTAACGTTACAACTGTTGTAGCTCAGAGCTTAGATGGCAAAGTAAGCAGTAGAGCATGGGAGAGAGGAGCAAAATGCCATTTTAGCATTGTTCCTAGAATAATATCAGAGAGGAGAGAAGCTACTAAGGTAGTAGTCAGATGTGGAACTTCCAAGACTGACAAACATAGCATGAACAAAAAGGGAAATAGCCACCAACCAGATTCCTTTTTCTGTGGCCACTCCAACTGCTCCAAGTCCATGTTTCTATGTCTACTTAGCTTCCCTGTGAGAAGATGCTTCTAGGAGAAACCACACACAACACCCAGTTGCCCTACAAACACATCCCACATGAACATCATAGCTACGGGTACAAACAAGGGCAGCTCCTTCTGTTCTCCAGTCAGTTTTTGGTCAGCTGAGCTGAAACCTCTCATGCCAGATCCAGCATCATAAGCCTGTTATTGGATTTGCTGAATTCCTGCTGGGTGAGGTATGCTTTCTACAAGATTATGATTCTGAAATACACTGAAGGAAGCCACATTCAACAGCTTGTAATGAAAATGACTTATTTTTGTTTTCTGCAAAAGAGTGCAGGAGGAACAAGGATGAGAGGTGCTTGAGCCCGTGGGGCTAGCACACAGGTAACATTGGTACCTAGGCACTGTTTCCTTCCTGCATCATTTTTGTGCACCCCAGAGTTCTGATCCCCATTGACTGCTGTCTGACAAACACAGCACTAACAATTCACATGGACTTCCCATAACTGCTCCTAAGTCACAGTGCAAATCAGACTAATTGTATCAGCAGCTTCTCTGCTCTCCACTCTGCTCTGCAAAGAGCCTTCCCAGAGGGCCAGTCAACCAGGTGAAGGAAGCAAGCACATTTCTGCTTGTCCCAGTCTGCTGGAGGAGGGCAAAGGCTCGGTTAGCTCATGAATAATGCATTGTCTGTTTATGCAACTCCAGGGACCCACTTCAAATCAGCTTGTGGTCTCTGGAATTACTTTCAGCATACTTGGCCAGACTCTTTGGTAGGGAAATCAAAAAGCTGCTTTCAAAATTTTCTCTGCTCACTTGAAGCTTTCACCCCTCTCTGCTATACATAATCCAGAAGAAAGGAGACATGATTTTCTGGTCACTCCAGTTTCACGCTGGTACCACTTGGCTGACTTCAGTAGATTTACCCCTCATGTACGCTGCTGTGACACAGCGAGCTTCAAAGAAGGCTTAACAGCATACAGGGATGTACCAGCAATTCAGAAAAGAGTCAGGAGGAGATCAAGCTGCATGCAGTATCATCAATGCCTCCTAAGCAGATGGTTAAGCACGAATTATGACAATAAGGGCTAACAAAGTCTTTTCTTGCTTGTTGTGGAGGTGGAATCTGAAATAATGAACAAGTAAGAGGGAGAGGTCGAACTCATTGGGGGTGAAATTACAAGATATTCCTCCACCCTGCAAAAAAATCTTTTTAAATACTGGCTCTCTTCCCAGAGGTTTGACCCCAGGGGATATGATGTCAGTATGCCAATGCACCAGCAGAAGCAAACCTTGCAATGTAATGTCAACTCCTCCTTGTAAACCTCATCTAATCCAAAATATTTCACATGAGAAAAACTTGCATAAAAAGGAGCCAGGAGGAGAAAAACATAGCTCAACTATACAAAGTCATGCATGCTGGAGACATACCCATGTTAGGAAAAGGCTGAGTTGGTCAGGGGGCCAAGTCAAGCAACTCACAGTAACAGCTCCCTTAGCTCCCCCTTCCAAGCCCAGTGCTTAAAAGTGTCCCACTACAGGCTGTGAACCTAGTGAGAAATGGAGAACACTTAGTTTGCTCTCCCTCTACACTGTGAGCCACAGATCAGTCTGAAGACACCCACAAGCAATTTTTTGCCTACAAGCCACTGTTTGGAGCTCCCTGGAGTATACTCAAGTTCTGCATCCCTAGGAAAAATGTCTCAATGAAGAAGGCTGCAGGGGTGCTGTTAACAGGGTCATTGGGACATTTAACTCTATTCAAACAACAGCAACTAAGTTTGAGCCCACCTAACTGTAATGCCTGCTGCACGCCTGAATGCACTGCATGGGAACCACTGCCAAATCAGACAGCATCATAGCACAGGCCAGGCTAACACACATCTCTTTACAGGCCCTTGCTATGAGGAGCTGGGTAGCTTCAACAAAACAAGGCAGATGGCAGGGTTGTGACACAGAGCTAAAAGTAGCAACCAAAAGCAAGCTCTGATGGAGCTTGGACCAGTGCTGCTCCCTTCCCAGAACATGAAGGAAAACATTGTCCTGGAGGCCTCACGAAAAAAAAAAATCATCAAAGTTCAAGTTTTTACTGACTTTTTTACCCATTTTCTACACACAGACTGAGTTCAGGCTAGGTGACACTGGTCATCTGCCTGCAGCACATTTCAGCAACCATCTTGGGAAGGCAGCTCATATACCGTGAAGTATGGGAGGCTGTGGCACACACAGACACATGCCAGGTTGCTTCAAACAGACCTTACCGTGTTTGGCAAGAACTTCTGGAGTTACTCAACAAGCTCTTATCAAATGTCTCATGGCTTATTGATGCTGATACACCTATTCATCACCTCTGTTTAATAAACAAGAATTTCTATCTGCGCCGGACTTCTCTCTGCCTTCCTAATCCTCTAAAGGAAAGCTGACTTTCCATCCTTCACTGATGTTATCAGTAACCTGCTGCACTTGGTGCCCAAAGTGTTTTCTGCCTGACCAGAATAGTTCTTGGTACCTCAGTGGGGAGTTTGCAGCGACAGGCAGGTTACTTTATTCCTCCACTCAGGAGTCTTGATCTTTGAAGTTCACCTCCACAGGGAGAGAGCCTTTACAGAGTCTTTCTCTCGAAAGTTCAAGACAGCTTGAAGAAAAGACAGTAAAGGTAACACACTTTGTTTAACCTTCCTCACCACCAAAGCATACGGCTAGCATTTTCACTTCCAAAGAAGGTTCATTAATTCACTGCATCTTCGTGTTGGAGAAGTGTGACAGTTCTCATTGAAGTCAATGATGTCTTCCTACCCCTCAGTTTACCCTTTCCCAGAGCGATGCAAACCTCACTTCAGGTCCTGCCCCAGCCCTCTCCTCCCAGCTGCATCTCACTGTCAGGGGACCACCACCACATGAGCTGCTGCAGGACATCCTAGGGACAACTGGTGCACAGCCCTTTCCAGGCAAGCAGCCCACAGCCTGCTAGTGGGACGGAGACAGGGAATACAGCTCCCAGGCAAGAGGGAGGGCAGAAAAGGGAGTATGAAAGTAACAAGAGCTACACCCTCTTTCCCCTTCCATTTTTTGCAAGCCTCGTCCCAGAAGCACAGCCTGCTGCATTGACACTTGTTCCCTACTCCTCCACCATTCCCCCATCACCTCCCCTGCCAGCCTTTATTAAGCTGGCTTCCTCAGGCCAAATTTGTCAGCATGACAGGGTGCCTTTCCATTTTCTGTTTTCAAATATTTTTCCCGTTTCTAACAAGGGAGGTGTCTCACACCCAGCCCTGAGAGCAGCCCCTCCCCTCTTATCATTTTACTGAAACACATCCTCCTCTTCCAGGCAAATGTTATCTGAAGTTTTCAAGCAGTGCGTTTTCAAAGACAAGAAATGCCAAAGAACACTGCTAAGCCTTTTCACCACTTCCCACAAGGCTGGGCACGGCTTGCCACATTGCTGTGACATTCAGGGAACCTGCAGCAAGCATTTGTCTCCTGCAAAGGGGGCAGAAGGAAGATTTAGGTAATTTCTACTCCTAATACAGGACTTTAACCTCACCAGCCCATGCTACTCCCCATCCCTCAGTCTCTTTTTTTAGTACTGCTTCTAAACAAAGGTAGCAAGCCAAACACAGGCCACCAAATGTATGAAAATCAGCCACGCAGAAAGAAATACAATATTCCCTGATCTGATTAAAATTTGCTGCTGTGCAGATAGCAGTGGCAGCATGGCCCAATTATGGCCCACTGCACATTTCCATCACAAATTCCATTCTCTTTATCCCACTCCCAGCATTTACAGCTTTTTACTCCTCTGAGATAAAACCAGCAAAAAGGCATCAGCCATAAAACGAGCACTGCACTAGAAAAAAAAAAGTATTTGTTCGTAAAGAAAAACAATTTGGTCTGGCCACTTCTTTCAATCTCACGGAAATGCTGAGACAATGCAAGCAACTGGGTTTGGCTTTCCACCTCTTGTAATGCTGCTTTCAGTAGAAGGCCAATTTCATTGGAATTTCGGACAAAACAACAACTGCTAAACAGAAAGCGACTTCAAACAGATGATTTTTTGCCAATAGCAGATCAGAAGGCTTTCAAGTCTTCAGGCTTCAGGCATGTGGAAGTGCCATCAGGGTCACGCGTGACACACTCTTAATACTGATCAAGTTCTCAGAGGCGAAATCCAGAAGATTTTGAATGGCCAAAAATATCAGAGACAGTGAGATCTTCAGGGCTGTGAATGTTTTAGCACTTGACCTTGAATGCCAATCTGCTCGAGTTTTCAGAGTTAGCCTCCCACCAAGTGAAAGACACCTCTGTACTGATGCCTAGCAAACCCACTGCCTGGAGGACAACTGCATCTATTCCACTGCTTTACACAAATGGAGAGGGACGAGCTGCCTAGAAGTTCAACCCTGCCCAGGTGAATAACTCCTTCCCACACCTGAACCCAAAACACCCACTGCTGTACTGAAGCAGTCTGGAATAAGAGCTCTGCAAGCTTATTCTGCCTGTGATCACTCACTGCTGTTGATGTGCTTCAAATAAATGGGCTTCAACACCTGCAGTTACCAACAGAGGTGAGAGTTTTCCCATCCTTGTAAAACTTCTCATGGGGGATGTAACAAGAACAGGAAAAAAGGAATGCCACTGGTGTGTTAAAGGCTATAGGATCTGCAAAACTGAGAATCAGAGAAACACAGGAGTCCCATCCCCTACTGCTCAGTGTTCCTCACCCGTTCCACCTCTAATCCCAAGGAGGAATAAAGAATGACTGCATCCATATTTTTGTGGGAAAGAATTTGAGTTACGTGAGCACAGGGGAATATCGACACAAAAAAACCTATGGAATTCTCCTAGGAAATGTAGAGGTAAGTCTCAGATTGCTCCACACAGGCCTTTTTTTCTGGTTTCCATGTCTGAAAAGCAACAGGCCAATTGAAATCCCTTTAAACCTACCAAAATGAACATTTGACCATAAATACCTGAATTTTCACTACATTGTGCCTTGTGAAGCAATTTACAGTTAGTGAGCATCCAAAAGGAAGAAGAAACAAGATCCAAGACTGAAAATTCAAGGCATTTTGAATGATATATTCACCAGTTGCTCTACTTAAAGCACATAAGGCTTGATGTCCCCCCCATTAGCCACAGAATTTTATTAATATTCCAACTACTGTCCACATCAAGTCATCTCTCACAGTCTCGTAATTACAGGTTTAGAGATTGGGACAGTACAGCTGCATTAAATCAGAACAGAGGCTCATGCTACACAATCCTCCTACCACAGTTACAGAGTGTGTTTCAGNCAAATCAAGAAACTACCTCCACTGTTTGCTGCAAGAAAATTGACGCAGCACAATTACCCCAACTAATTTCCCTAAAACTAGTTTCAGGCCATGACAGGCTTTATGGTGGCAGACCAGCCTGGGAATAAAAGAACAGAAAATGAGAAAAAAGACAGACTGGCAAGGTGGTTTTATGACTACAGATATATATTCCATGAACAACACTAAATCACAAATTAATATATTTTATTTGCTGGCAGGACTGGAAGAATGTGACACTCATTTTTTCCTGCATCAACATTTGCAGCAATTTTAGGAGCCTATTGCTACAGCACAATCCCATCTGAAGTTTGTTCTAGAGATTTTTGATACAAAAACAAAGAATATATCTCATTACAATCACAAGAGTATAATCTGTATTATCTGCTTGTTTCCTACAGACTTCCTAGCTGCAAGCACTATATAATCCACATGGAATGCAGGCTAATGTATTAAGACCAGAAAGACAGTTATAAAAACTTAGATGTATCCATCATCCTGGTCCAGAGCTACAGTGCAAGTAAAACTAATACTCTCTAGGAGTAAAAAAACCAGTTTCCTGTCAATTCTTTGATACATCCTTTTCAATAAAGAAATGTAAAAGTAATTTCTCCCCAAAGTAAGCAAAAGCCTCAAAATCCAGTCCTTTGTCATTAAACCAAAGAGCTCACAAGGCCAATTAATAACTCACTTGTTGCATTACATTTAAGACTTTTCAAGAAAGCCTTAAATGATTTGCCAAAACCTGATTTAGCTGTTAGAGCATCACCCCATTTCTTTTCTGTCAGGCACCAAGGAAAGGAAATGTTTTCTAATGCCTATTTATTTATTTACCACCTTGGTGAAAAGCACTAACACTTATATCTACCTAGAAAGACATAATTCATGATTCTGTACAGTGCAATTCCATCTAGTGCAAATTCCCTGTAAGCACAGGGAACAGTACATGCAGCTCCAGCAACTACCAGCACCCTACTCACTTTCACCCAGCACTATCAGATGATTCTGCCCAATGCAAGAGGCCATACACAAGCACTCCACAGGCTGAAAAAAATGCCCAGACATGAAATTACAGATCTTTTTTGATACTTCATTCAGCACTCCTAACAGCAGCTGCAAATCTGAACGTACTCATATCAGCTTGAGTTGATGCTCAAGGTTGTATTTGCAACCAATATTACATACTCTGTATGCTACTTCCTTCCAAACCAGCAGCTGCTCCAGTCAGCCCAAAAAGCCCTTGCCCCTTTGCTAAAGAAAGGGGTGCATAGGGCCATAACAAATACTAAAGAGAAACTCCATACTTTATTAAAAATAAATACACAGGTCTCCCAGCTGCTGAGCCATCGCTGCTCTAATTAAGTTTTTTTTTGTTTTGGTTTGGTTTTTTTGTTTGTTTGTTTGTTTTTTGGTTTTGTTTTTGTTTTTTTTTTTTTTCGTAGCACCTGTTAGATAAAGTTCCAACACTGGAAAGCTGATTATTGACATTAATAAACCACAAAATATTCAGTGCCTCAGATAATCCTTGAAATTCCTTAATGTGTACAGCTGCCCTTTACACATTAAAAAGGGATGCCAACAAGAGTAGTGGCAGAGAACCAGGTTACTCTGCACTCTTCCCACCTTGGTTTTAGAGTCCCTGCACAACCATCCAGGGAAAAGCCCTGACCAGAGTTACAGTGACTGGTCCTCCTCCAGCACCTCAGATGTGCTTCCCGTGATTATCAGCAACTCAACAGCGTTCAGCTGCAGCAGCCCCACAGTGAAAGAGAAGAGCAGACCTCAGAGGCCTCACCTTCTGCCCCTGCCACCAGCTTCCCACACAAACTTCAGCATGTCCCTGTGCTCCCTCATGCCTGGTCCGTAGTTTTGGGCATCCTGAAAGATGAAACCACCTTCAGGAAGGCAGGTAAGTGCAATCTAATTAAAACACACAACGTGTGTTACAGAGAATGGAAGCTCAAGACAGAAATTCTGAAGCTTAATTCTCATCATACATACCACTCTTGTTTAGTGCAAATCAAACACACAACAAGGGTATAGTGGAACAATTTTATCCCCACCTGACATGTAAAGGGTCAGGTCCCTCTGCACAGAGATGGAAGCAGGTGTGGTTGCAGCAGCTGCCAAAACATCTGTGCACATCATCAGGCCTTGTGAAGGACCACCTTCACCTACGTGAACAAACCCGTAATTCCAAACCACGACAGTACCATCACAATTAAATTTATATGACACGCTGAGAGACAGCACTATAATCAAAAGCACAAATAAGTCTGCTAGACAGCATAAAATCTCACAAGCAAACAGAACAGCATTCATGAGACAGAAGCAAGATGGCTTGTGAACACAATTTCTTCATTTCAGGCATACAGTGCATGGAAGTATTTTTTCCCAATGGCCATGTGGTAGAGTAAAAATTATATTCAGAATTACATTTCAGGTCCATAGTTCTCTCAAGCTACACCAATAGTCACAGGCCATGTCCACACATACTCTGGCTAGTTTAGCATCCCTGCAAAACAAGCCTGTCATGACACAGATTTTTAAACAGAATTCTTCAGCAACATGAATTTAAAATTCAGGACACCTTCTCATGCATTCAGATAACACTCTATCCACAAACTAGTCTTGGAGAGTGTTTCTTAGCGCTCTGCCTGAGAAGAAAGTCTTTATCAAAGCATCTCATACTGTTTAACCACAAAGCATCTTTCCCAGCACTAAACTGTCAAGTTCCTTCAAGGCAAGCAGCAAGTCACAAAAGAGTTCTGCAAGCTCTGTCAGGCTCATTTAGTGACAGATTTTTGTAGGCTATAGCTAAGGTATCTATGCACCTCTGCTCCAAATATTTTCCATCTTACCATTCATTCCTGCAGACATGCTGCCATAATATGCACAGCTATATGGAACTGCACAGACATAGCTATATCTTCAGATTTCTTGATGAACTGGTACAAAAGCAGTTTGCAAGTAAATTCCTACTTACATGAATTACTGTGCCTTACAAATATTCTCTATAAGGAACCAGTGATTTTTGTCTTCAAGAAGACTACTTCTAATCAAAGGTTTGCAGAACTGTGTCTCAAGACTCCCACCAATCATTTCCTAAATTGACAGAGATGCCTTTGCTGAGAGAACACAGATCTGCAAGGCCAGGCCCCTCTCCCTGAGGCACAGTTCGTTTTCCTTTTGGGCCACAATGTGTTCTCAATAATGTCATCATATATTTCAACTATTTCCTTTGATCCAGAAAAGCTTCAATTGCATTTACAGTGGAACAAGCATGATCAGAATCAAAGCTATTACATACAACTTTCAGGCACATTTCTGGAATTTATTTTGCTGCACACAAGCTCAGCTGCAATTGTTTCAGATGTTCTCCCAGCTATTTTCTCTACCCCTTCCTATCCCCACATGAAACACTAACAGTTGCATTGTCTTTTATGGGCTGAGGAAGTTAAGGAAGGGGAGGAACTTCCAGGAATTTTTAATTTATATATTTTTCATTTTAATGGGTTTTTTTAAAAATTTTATGCATATATGAAACTATATGTATGGACACCAAGAGAAAGAATTTGGAGTACTCAGCCCAGTCCTTGGTTTCATATTTTTAAGCAACATCACTCCAGCACAGCGAGGATAATTACTATTTTATAGTTCTCTCTCCTTGCTTGATTCAACTTGGATTTTGAAAAGCTCTCTATATTAAGGCTTCTCATTATCCATGTGAAGCCCAGTACCCTAGAAACAGTATTTAATTCAACCATGACCTCCATTCTGGGCATTTCCTGGCAAAAAATTGCCAGTTGGAATAGCTGAAAACAGCCAAACATTCACTGCAAGGAAGTGCCAAAACAAGGGTCTTTATTGCTGATAAAAGCCACGGAAACATTAGAAAGCAAAACAAAGGTGCTGCCTTTTTTTCACTTCCATCTGCTTCACTAAAGCTGTGACTGCTGCTGTGATGGAATTGAAGGCACCAGTTTTCACCCCGAAATAAACTCTAGCACGGTAGCAAATGACAGAAGCAATTTTACTCCCTGTGTTAAATCACTACGTTTACTCTTACATTACTACCAAGCAAGTTCCTCACACCATGTTCTCATTTTCTGTGCTCTTCCCCATGCTCACACTTGGGAGTTGATACAAACCAAACTTTTATCATTAGCCCTGGCTATGGTAAAACAAAGGATGCTCTGGCTTATTTCCAAAGGAGAAAAGGAGATAAACTCTCAGCCTCCACAATTCCCTACAACTCCAGCTATTCTGCAAGTCAAACCTGTGTATTAATAAGATCTGGTGTTTATGATATCCTGGATGCCAGTTCCACCACCTGGAAGTGCAGCTATCCCAGGCATCCACAGTGCTCAAGGACAACTATGCTGACACTTTCCAGGTGGATGAGTCTTGTCTGACACGGGTGGTCATGGCCAGCTGTGCAGGGCAGCAAGGTTCACCCTCCCCTGCTCTTCGCCACATTTTTAGCATAGTCAGCTCCTGAGCAAGCACAGAAGTTTGGAGACCTTTTGGAGACTTTTGTTCAAAGGTCTCCAAACTCAGTGACCCAAAAGCCGAAAGGAATTCCTCACAGTGTCCACAACCATAAACCACTTGAATGAACGTATGACCCACCTTTATGCAGAGCACAGCTATACCCATACACCTGTGCCAGCTGAACACTTGGAAGATGTATGCAACTGACCACTTATGCCTGCACAGGAGCAGGAATAACCTGTACCACGTACAGGTGCCACTGTGCTGTCAGAACAGTGCTCGTGCCAAGTCACACCAGCTGGACTTCTAATGACCACACAGCAATTATTGCATTAAAGACATCATACCCCTTGCAGTCATAGTTATACTGGTAGAAAAATCTATGTGCAGACCAGGCCTTAAATCAATTTAGGAAACCTACACAAGGGATTGTCCATCTTTAATTAAATAGCCATTTAAATAAATTTGTTTAAATCAAGACTTAAGACCTGAAATAAATTCTTTAAGGAGTGTGGTTTTGTTACCTGCATGCATGCTGACTTTGCAAATGAAGTCACTGACTCTGATAGGCTTACTTAGGAGCTCAGAGGTTGTAACATGGAAAATAAACACAAATCAGTAGGGTAAACACTTCTGCTTCAGTGGTTTGAAGCAACAAGAACAATTCATAGCCACTCAAAATAGTGCTGTGGCAAACAGATATTAACAGTGAAAGGGGTTGTTGCACTGCAGTGGCCTGTGAAAAACACCCATCTTGGGCATCCTGGAAATTTAACTCAATTTTCATCCTTGGTGCTCCACCATCACTATTACACTGGGCAAAAATGGGCAAAATCTAATGCACATGCAAAAGAACAGTAAGCTGCAATATGCTCTAGCATACAATTTACCTAATTTTCAAACAAAAGCAGATAGAACAACGTATTTAGTATCTTGCAGAGTTTTTACTCTGCCCTCCATCAGGGGTTGCGCTCAACTATCCATGTCAGGAGCGTACAGCAAACTTCTGTCACATACTGTCAATCTCAGGCATGAGGGGGCTTTAAGAAAAAACAAACAAACAAAAACAAACAACAGAGAGGAAAGTGGCAACTATGGGAAGCCTGAAAATCCAGTCATTTCATTTGTTCAATGTATTTTCCCTTTTCTGCATTTATTTACATATTCTTCCTTTATTTATTATTTAATATTCTTTCAGAATCTGGAACAACAGAAGCAGCTGGCAAGTCCTTCCTTTTACCTACACCACTGAACATTCAGCAACTCAAGTCCAGAAAACCACCTAACAAGACAAAGTCACAGAGGGATCAGACAGCTCAGTACCACAGCATCACAGTGACCACTGCCTGTCAAGAAAGAAGGCACAAAGCAATGCAAGGAAGAATAACAACAACAACAACAATAGTAAAATTTGTCTTCTGATGTTTCCCATGTTAGAGGATGCAAGTTAAATAATTACAATACTTAGCCTGGGCACAGCTCCAGCAGTATAAACACACCTTTTATCAATACCTTTTCTCATCTTCTCAAGCTATGCAGCACATTTTCTGTTTGTGCCATAGCACAGCTGTGCCAAAAAAAAAAAGAAAAACTGCTGCACAAGATATTGTCTGTGCTATACTCACTGTACAAACTGTGCCATCAAGTGAAAAACAGAAGGAAATCCTCACTAGCACAGCCACAAGGCTGACATGCATGTCTACACCTTCAGCACCAACAACTGCTTCATTCATGGGAGATATTTTACCACTCCCAGCTCTTTTTTACTTAACTCACACTAGTCAAATCTTCCTCAGCCATGCCAGAAGCCACGCCCCAGAGAGCTACTTACCCCTTATCTGTTTACAATGCCAAATCAAGATATTATTGCCCTGCTAATGCTGGTTTGGTCACTGTTAACACTGACAAGGGTGTCCTGGGAGGACCTGTCCTGGAAACAGCCCTGGTGTGCACCAGTCTTTGAGCAGATTACTTTTTCCAGCACCAGAGACAGTCAAAAAAAAAAAAAAAAAAAAAAAAAGCTGCATTGCCACCATTGCTAACACAATCTAAGAGTAGAATAGCACAACAATAGCACACTGAAAGGTTCAAAGCACACTGAAATGATTTACCAAAAAAAGACAACAGCAGCCCTGACACATATATTAAAAGATAGATTTCTCTTCAAAGTATCACCCCTGACTAGGGGATCTGCCTAACAAAGCATGACAGATCAAATCAAACACTGGCAGAGGTCAGCACTGCTCTCATTTTCTTCACTTCACCATGCTAAAGGTCCAAGCCCCCAGCAGTCAAGCAGAAGGAAGAAGTGCTCCAGCACTTTTTGCCATTTAAATCACAGGGAGAAACAGGGCTGCTGAGGGCTTGGGCTGCCCTTTGTTTCAACCAACTCACCTACAGAGCACAGAAAATTTGACAGCAGACAGCAACCAACCAAATTTGGTTGAGAGATGCTGCTTTCCACACCTGCCCTCCTCCAGCTGAGTGGGCCAAGGCTACACCTGCAGCCATCCTGAGGAGATTCAGCCCAACCCACTTCAATTGCCCACACAGGTCTGGAGACAGCATCTTGGGATCCCCAAGGCCAAGCACTCTGAATAGGGAAGAAATGCAGCAAGACAACACTGACCTGACTGGACACAGGACTGCAGTAGGATCTTCACATCTAACACTGTTTAAAACAACCACCTCCATCACAACTGGCTGGTTTTTAGGCTAGGCAAATTTGGGTGTGTCATCACAGCACGAGCTCGGTGCTGCAGTACTCCAAGTCTGTTCCATTCTGGGCTCCCAATCCACCTGCCAGTGTAACAAAACTGGTGGCAACTTTCACACAGAAGAGAGCAACTGAGAAAAAATGAAAGCATGCCTTTGATTTGAAGGTCAGAAAGGAAACAAGAGGTGGGGGGTTTACTGTTTTTTTATTATTATTTCCATTCATCTTGTTTTTAAGCCTAACACTGGTCTTTACCTCTTTACTTGTCTCAGAGGCCCAATATCTCTGTAGGAATTTTGCAGGAATAATACTGGCATTAAAGGTCTGCCATACTGAGAAAAAAGGTCAATGGAAGAGTTAGATGCCATTTTCTGTGGTATACCTTCATCACTCGAGTAGAAAGATGACATGCAGCCAACTGCCAGCAGGCTCTTCGCGCTGCTTTTCCAATAAATGTTAAAAAAAGGCATCACAGCCTTTGCTAGCTCTGCTGATTACAGACAGACAGCACTTCATCTGGCTTCTTTCACAGTAAGATGACCATAATTCACATTTAATATGCCGCAAAGTCATCTGCCTTCCAAATACAGGAGCCTGTTCTGCTGAAAGTCAGTGCTGTTAGGTCAAATTTAAACTCAGTATTACAGGACAGAAATTACATTGCTATTAATAATAAATAGTCATGATAACGTTTTCCCTCAATAGGGCATCTCTTCCCCAAGAATTCTAATACTTAATAAACTCTGGACTGAGTTTTATCCACTGCTATAACCCTAACTTCTGCCTGATTTGCATGGGTGCAGAGGAACATAGAAATTAATTAAGAGATTGCATCAGATCTATAAATTATTTCACTGCAGCTTGATGTTCCTCCCACCTCAGAGGTAGATCCAGCAATAATATTGTCAGTGCTTTAACAAGGAGTTCTCACAAACACGTTTTGAACAGCAGGCCTATACTGCACACCTGTGTGGTGCCAGTGCTTCCTGTGAAGGGGTGGGAAGGTAAGGATCTGAGCAGTACTATTTATGCTCCTCTCCAAATAAAGATGCTCCCTCATGACCACAATCAAGTATAGAAGAACCACCAATCAGCAAAAAAACTTTAAGAGCTCCTTAAGAGGAGCAGTTTCTGGAGGGGCTGGGAAAGTCGTACTCTGTACAGTCTCCAGGCAGAATGGACTCCTACAATGTGCTACCGCAACATACATATTTTAAAACCTAATGCTACGTGGACATGGCTGCAAACATGTGCAGCAAATATTCAAAACCCATCTCAGGGTTCCTGTCCTTAACTTGGGATGAAAGAGTAAGCAAAACAACTGTAAATAGAAACAATGATAACATCTCCAGAGATATGCTAAACATCTGGTACTTGAGTCTTCTCAAAAGCAAAACATTTGCTCCCCAGAAACACTTATGTGGAACTCAGGAATAAGTTCTCTTTATCCAAGCTGACTTGAAGCAAACACCAGCAGGACAAGTAATGTAGAAGTATCTGTGCCTTCAAGATGAAATGTCACCAAGGTCTTCTCAGAACCTCACACAGTAAATCACTTCGCCTGATGTGGCTGCTACTCAGTCTCACAAAGCAAGTGTTTCAGTCAGGATCTGAAGAATGTCATATCTAATTGACTGGGGAGGGATTACACTGGGAAAAGTCATGTGCTGATAGTTTTGAACTAGGTGGAGGCTCACATCATACTGTCTGTGCTAGCAGCTCTTCTGATGCTGGGCACAAATAGGCACTCAATAGGTGACATACTTTATCCCTGTATGCAAACACATCTCCCCTGCCTGATCAGGTTTGGGATATGACTCTACTGCTGAAGCATGCAGGGAGGGGAAAAGAGCACAACTTCTAGCAAACACACCGAATGTTTCAGTTGAGTGAGAAGGGAAACCACCCCTATTCAACAGCAGGATTGTTCTCAATGCTTATCTTAATATTCACCCACTCATGTTTCTTGACCACCAAGCAGCAAGTCGGTCAGGACATCAGTTTTGTATTATGCTCCAGGGAGCAAATACAAAGCAGTAATAAGAAGAGTTCCTAAGTGAGCAAGACAGATCAGGGGAAGAAAAGGAAAGGCCCATTTTGTAGAAGCAAACAAGGAATTTGAGTCTTTTTATCCAAGAGTGACAGAAGCCATCAGAATATTTCACATAAAACACCTCGGGTTTTATTTGTGCTTTTGGTCACTGTTCAAACCAGCCTGGCTTCCAATTCTCTTGATTTGTCAGTTGATCCCAAAGACTTGCCCCACATTGATCTTACTCCTGAGAAAACTACCATAGAGTCAGATGCAGCTCAGGAATTTGTTTCTAATAGAGACGGGCAGCAGAGGTTTAGAGGAAAAGTCAACAGGATGAGTTTGAAGCATTATTTTTCCCATTTTCTCCCCTCAACAGCTGCCAGGAAGCCACAGTTTGGCGGCTTCCTCAGCTGGGGCATGTATTCATACATTTCTGTTTCAACAGCAGTTGATGGGCCACTGTGCCAAAAACACATTTCAAGCAGCAACACATCTACATGTCAGGTGCATCAGTGAAAACAAAACAACCGAGTCCTTCCTGCCCAGTGGCCAGAGTTAAACACAGCTGTGGGGCCACCTGTTTCAGCCCAGCTCCATCTCTGGAGCCTGCATCAGAAATAGACCAGAGGGGACTAAATGTGCTGCAAATTCACAGCGTAAACTCAGCTCTAGATGGGTGATGGAAACACCACCAACTTCTTTCTTGGGCATTTACTTTTTAATAATGAAACTTCACCAAATGAGAACAAAGCTTTGGGAAACAAGACCATTTAAAATAAAACATGGGTACCAAAGAAAAGTTGGTCCCTGTCTCTTCCCAGAACAGATATGCATTCTGTAATAGAGAAGCCAGACATGAATGTTACTAACAAGCAACTCATGATTTCTCAACCTCTTCTACTGCAATGCAGGACAACATGTTTAGACCTCCTGAAATCTCCATCTGTAAAACCTCTGGTATCCCCATCTATATCCTATCACTAGCCAGCTACATCTTTTTTTGTGTGAAATTTCAAGAGTAAGGAATGCTTTTTCATCCTTTGCTTTCCTCAGTCTTTACAACATTGCCCCTGTTTACCAGAGACTTCTGAACCTCCCACTTGAATTGCAGTCTCTCCCACAAACCAGAAAATTCATTGATTAAAGCAAAATAATCACTCCAGGGTACAGCAGTTCCCAAGCCATGAAGGGCAAGCAGGACCAGGAGACAGAGCTGCCAGCAGAGAGACATTCATCTCAGCAGTTTGGGAACTGCTGCTCTAGCTCCCTGTTTGCACCTATAAGAACGTGCAAGAACTTTCATTGTTACAAACGCAATNAAAAAAAAAAAAAAGAAAATTTACCTCTGTGATAACTGTGAGAGGAGTTATTTGTAGTCCAAGATGTATTTCTGTAATAATCTTTTTAGTAAAACACTATAAAAAATTATCAGATGCTGCACATTATCATCTTGTAACCTGTTTAGTTCCTGTTTAATGACCATTCAATGCATTGTTACATAAACTTTGTTACCCCTACAACATACAAATAATGACTGCTGGGGAAAGGGAGGAAACCCTTTAACTAGAGGTGAAAGGGAACCAAGATTCATGCTGTTCTAATAAATAGGGAGAAAACACCTTTTTTCCTGCTCTGGTCTGTTGCTAGCAGATTGCATCAGCAAGTTATCATTAACATCTCAGCTGCATCAATTCATAGAACCATTCATAAATTCAGCTTACGTTTGAGGACAGACTATTTTTCTTCTTTAATCTCCAAATATTCAGAGAAGGGCAAAACATTTTTACTTTATTATGCTAGACATGTGTCTGGCCCACTGAGAAAAAGCACACCAGTTGTGTTTCTTTATTATTTCAGAAATTTTGTTCTTCTAACAAGAATCCTTGTGTCTGCCTGAAGCCTCATGGGACTCTACCTCTAGGAGCATACGGCAAGCTGGGACACTTCCATGAGTAACACCTGCAGGAAGAGAGTGTCACAGGAAAACTGACACAATTGTGGCCAAATTATTGTGTGTCAAACGTGGAACCTTGTTACCTTATACTGTCCTCTATATGTGTTTGTGGGATATGTCCATACTCTACATTACAAATTCATTCACTTATCATTCTGGCAAGCAAGTCAGGCTTTGGGTGCACACATAGCATCTTCAGGAAAAAGTAAAGTGTATGAAAAAATAGCAAATGTTCTGACTCAAAGAACAAGCATTCCTGAGTACAAAAAGTAACACTGAGCAAAAATTCCAGATAAATGCCTACACTGTACTTGAGGCAGGGTTTTTTCTTTAGGTGCTGACTTAATTTCCTTAACTGCATAATTTTCAATGTTGAAAACACTAGCTGGCTGCGATATTAGCAGCATTTGAATGGTGACTAATTCTAATGAGTATACTAGTAGCAATTTAACACTGTGACACACCACACACATCTATGAGGCCGAGAGAGATAGCAATCAGCCTCCTTAGCAGCAGCCCCAGAGCTGAACCAGCTACCCTGGCTCATAAACCTCCACGCTCTCTGCGACGACACCTCACAGCTTCTTCCTCGCATTTTCACCGCTTGTCACCTATATTTGAGGGGACAAATTAAGACTTCTTTACTGCAGACGGTGTTTCCACTAAAATCCACCGGAAAGCCAGCGTCCGAGGACCAGAGATCCCGAAGCTGGAAGAGTAAAGCCCAGACTTGCGCTCACACAGGAGAAAGCGAGATGCGGCCCGCTTTTGCACGCCTGAAACCAGAGCAGCTCACCACAGTGCATGCCTACTTTTTCAGTCCCTCCTTCCCTTTGTACGTGAGCTTCGCTAAGCCTCGGCTGTAACAGCGTTTCCTCTGCTGTCACCGCTTCCTGCCTCCCTCCCTGGTTCGCAGCTGGGGTCCGGGGGCAGCGCGGACACCCGCTCCCCCCGAGCATCGCGGGCGCCCCGGGGCGGGCGCGATGCTCAGATCCCCGCTCCCCTGCCAGGCGCGGATGGGAACCGGCGGGCGGGATGATTATTTCGTCCCTTTTACGGCGACTTTCCCCTTTTTACCACGACACGGATGACACCTGCTTCCTCCTCCCGCACTCTCGGGTGTCAGGCCCGGCCCTGCCCAGGCTTGCCCGAGCATCCCGGAGGGGCGGGTCCCCGGTGCGGAGGGGACCACGCCGGCGGGGACCGGGGATACGGAATGTCACACCGAGCTGCCGCAGCGCCATCCCCCCGCGCCCCGTCGGTCCTCGGCCTGCAGCCTGCAGCCCATCCCCGGAGACACGGGGAATGGGGAAGAGGGCTGAAGAGTAAAGCGAAGGGAAAACTCCGCGCTGAAGGAGGAGGTTCAATTCCATTCAGCTGGAGGCGAGCGCGAACCCCGAGCCCGAGGCGGGGTCGCCCCCCGGCCGCCCGCACTCACCCAGGGTCTTGACGGCGACCTGCCGGGTGAGCGGCGGCGGCAGGTTGACGCAGACCAGGTCGACGTCCTGGTGCAGCAGCACCTCGTCGATGCGGCTGGTGTAGAAGGGGACGCTCATCTCCTTGGCCAGCTCCTCCGCCTCCTCGGGCGTGCGGCCCCACAGCGCCTTCACGGCGAAGCCCTCCGCCTTCAGCAGCGGCACGATCACCCGCGCCGTCAGCCCGGTGCCGAACCCCCCCACCCCGGGCAGCATGGCGGCGGCGAGGCGGGTGGCACGGCCAGGAGAGGCGAGGCGCTCCCTCCTTCTCTCAGCGCGGAGAGGGAGGCAGCCCCCGCTCGATTCTGCTGCCGCTGCCGGG
>VYXD01012565.1:63066-107394 GCA_013397195.1 Hylia prasina | reverse complement strand
CAGGTGCGCTCCGCGGCACCGCCGGGGTTTGCCGCCCGCCTGCCGCGTCGGTATCGGGACATCTCCGGAGATTTCCCTCCTTCCTGCACCTTCTCCCCCACGGGAGAGCATCTGAGGGGTCGTGGTGATGCGGAGTCGTCCGAGTCACGCCCCAGTGAAGGCACGGGAGAGCTGGGAGAGCCACAGCGGCAGTGAGCCGGTCGTGTCCATCGCCCTGCGGTCCATCTCCTCCTGGGACGGTCCTCCAGAACCGAGATGTCCCAGAGCACGAGGGGAGCTGTCCTGAACCCCCAAACGTGCCATGCACGGGGTCAGATTCCAGCTGCACCACCTGTGCTTCCCAGCACATGCACTCACCCGGGATGTCCAGCCAGTATCTCCACCACCCATCCCACACTGTACTGTAGTTCATTCACTCCCCTTAAAAATACCGAGACTCTTACTGGGACATCGGTGCTCCCTTTTTTCCCCAGCAAAGCATCAATATGACAATCCCCTTCTCCATGGGTCTACTTACATAGCTCAAAACCCACGAATTTGCTAAGGCGGCTTAGGAAGCTTTAGCTTCTGTTGCTCAGTCCACAGCATTTGTCCAGGGTCTCTGAGGCCTGGAAGAAGCCCAGGCACAGCAGTAGACAGACCAGGCACATAAAGTTAAATTTCTTGAGGGCAGGAATCATGCCTCCTTTGTAGACCCAATACTTGGTGCTGTGCACTAGGTCTGTCTCAGGAATGCCGGGTTTGCTGAAGGCGTGTCAAGGATTTCATAGCGAGTATGAAGCTTGCAACACATGGAATCATAGAATCATAAAATCACAGAATGGCTTCAGTTGGGAAGGACCTTAAAGACCATCCAGCCCCCCCCGCCATGGACAGGGACACCTTCCACTACATCAGGATGCTCAAAGCCCCATCCAATCCAGCCTTGAACACCTCCAGAGTGGGGACAGCCGCAACTTCTCTGGGCAATCTGTTCCAGTGCCTCACCACTCTCACAGTGTGGAATTTCTTCCTAATGTGGAATCTAAACCCACCTTCTCTCAATTTAAAACCATTGTTCCTTGACCTATGACTACATGCCCTTGTAAAACTCCCTTTCCAGAAGGGAAAACCTTCCAGCACCACTGGCAGTGCCCTGTGCCAGCTCCTGCTCATCTCACCTTTTCCCCCATCTGGGCTGAATGCTGGGCCTCCAGAGCCACTCTCCTGCCAATCTGGAGGCCACCATGTGGGCCTGGGAGCAGGTGAGGGCTGTGGTGCCCATTGGCCTCACACAGGTCTGTGCAGACCTCATTCCCACAGAGGTGAATCTCTGCCCTGCTCTGTGCACAGATCAGACTCTTTAAAAGAAAAACTACAAAACATCCTGCTTCCAATTAGAGGATAAGAATAAAGACTTTTTCCACATATTGTCTTCTTCACCCATTTCTAGGAGAAGGGAAGAGAAGGGGAAGGAAGGAAAGAGGGGAAGGAATGAGAAGAAAGTAATGGGAAAAGGAAAGTGTAAGAAAAGACAAATTAAAAATCTTTCCTATGTGAGACTCCTGGAAATGTGCCAGGAACAATGTTGGAAATATAATCCCACCAGTGTTCAAAAAAACTAGGCTTGGAAGCCAGCACTCTTCTCTTTACTCTGTAAAGAGGTGGGGTGGGTTTTTTTCCTGCCACCATCTCACAGCAAACACTTCTTTATTACAAAACGCAGAGACACTGAAAGGCTTGATGCAAGTTAAACATGTTTTGCTTTCCATGCACTATTAGCACTGAAGTGAAGGAGATGGATACTCTTTGGCTTCTGACAATTGAAATACAATGCAGATCTATTTGTCAGAGAACCACAGGGATATTACCTTTCTTTACAATACAAGGATTGCTTTTGGGCTCTCCATCAGACATTCAAACCTGCTGACAGGGGCTGTTCCCAGGATAAGAATTTGGAATATCTGTCTTGTCTTAATTGTTTGTCTGTGAATAATAAAAAAAAACCAGAAAGGTAGCCAGGGTACAGGAACAGGCTAAATATATGAAGGTTGAAGACAAGTAGACGCTATGTGCCTATTTAGTCAATATATAGCTTTTATTATTTTAGTAGGCACAAGCCACTTTATGAAGTTCTGTGTAAGGTCCCTGTTTTGGGAAATATGCAGTAATACATTCAAACTGGGAATTGAGGCCTAGGCGATGAAATTGTTACATTCTGCTATGTTCACCGTTTCACTAAAAAGAATTTCCTTGCTTTACTTTTTAATTTCTTTTCTCCATTTAGATTAATATAACTTTGCAGAGTTAAACTGGGCAGATGCAGATGGCACTTAGCCCTCATCACTCCAGCAGCCAAGTCACCTTCTGAGCAATCTGAATTATTACATCTGCAGCAGCACTGTGTTCCCCCTCATTTTTTGCAGGGATATTTGGGGACACACGGCAGACCATTTGTATTGGAGCAGGGTCAAATCTTTCTCAATTAATTGTGTGAAATAGGGCCACCTATTGCCAAGCCTGCCTGTCCCCATGAGCACCCAGAAGGACTGAGGGAAGCCAGTGAAGGACAATTGGCCTTTCAGGAATGCAGACCATGTCCTCACTATGCTGTAGGCAACTGCAAACATGAATGAAAGCACAGTCTTTGCTCAAATCCACATCACTGATGCTGCCAGTTACTTCTGACTTGAAATCAGAAATCTGGACAAGATTTTTTTTGTGCAAAACAAAAGAGATTAAGATGACAACAAAGTGCCTCACATGTCAGGTCCCATCTAAGGACCAAGGTTCCCCAGGTTCAGCGTGTTGAAGTACAAAGCCTCTCATACTCTGTATGTTACACCTTTACACTTTAAACGTGTCAGTCTTGTCAGGAGAGCCAGAATTTTGTTCTTCAGGTTGCCAAGGCTTCCTTCAATGAAGAGACACACCCAGAGATTTTTCACACAGAGACAGTGGTTTTGTTTGTTCTTGATTTTTCTTCTGAAAACAGAAGTTATTAGAATAAAGTTGCACATAGAAAAACAAACAAAACCATAGAAGTCTCATACATCCTTTTTCTGTTTCTAGGTTCTGTAATGAATCCTGCAGGAAACAAATAAAATGACAGTCACAATTCTGTTTCTTTTACTTATTTCAGCTGAGTTTTGTGTCTCCAGGTCATTATACTCTACAATGGACATAACAGGTATATTATGAACTTTGTGTGAGAAATCTCAACTCCATAGCAATTCTACAGAATTCTCATACAGTTGTTTGCAAAAATTCAAAACTGTCTTACTTAACTGCCTAAAAACTGTTTCATTTGGCTTTTGTATTTAGTATTATTGTTATTAAGGTAGCTATTAGGTTGAAAGTACTAGACATAGGAGAATAAATAAAAGGTGAAAAAATCAATCAAGCATACATGACATGGAGATAAGCATTATCTGTTATCATTGTCTGTAAAATGCAGAAATTTGGTGGTCTCTCACATACAGATAGCACCTAGCCAATAAACATCCTCCATTTGCTTTCCCAATGTGTGAAGGCATCTTCCCACGTATTGCAGAGCTTTCAGTTGCTTTTCAGCCTGCTTAACTCAACGCAAAGATAAGATCCACCTGATGGAGTACCAGGAACCCACGCTGCTTTTATTTTACTTCTCTCTACTTAAAGATCTGTTCTTTTTCAGATTTTTAAACATTTATCCAGTCAGACTCCTCAGTTGTGTTTCTCAAACCTCTCATACATCCATCTGAAGAAGGGAAAGAGCTGAATAAGGCATAGCTTCAGAGAAACCCTGAAACACAGCTTTCTGTCTCTCCAAGATACTTCTCAATTTCCAGGATTTTAAGATTAATTAGCTCATTTCCTTTTACATAGATCAGTGTCTTTAAACATGAAACAGCTGTGAATTTTCATTAACCAGTCAATTCCTTCTGGGGTATGAGGTTAGTGATCAGCACTACTGGGCTTCTTTTATAACTCTGAGGTTGAAATTATTTGCATAGAAATAATATTGCTTCAGAGAGGGGGAAAAAGTGGTGATTCAAACCTGTCTGGTTCTCCTACTCAGCTGTACTGACTCATTCACAGCTTTAACGTGCAGCACGAGAAAGAACATCTGAAATGAGTTGCTCGAGTGCTTTTTTACATCTAGTGCCACACAACTGGCAGTTTCCCAAGCTGACAGCAATTTGTTCTTGTGAAAAGCAGGTTTGTTTTTGTGTCTCTTTGAATGCATTTCCACTGAGACAATCCACAGAAGTTCTTGCCCTGAGTTCTGAAGGCAGAAATTGCTTTAACATTTGTAGTATTAAAGGGTCCAACGTGTAACAGAGAAAACTGGAGTAGACCACATTGCTAGTAAAGGCTTCCTATTACATTCAGCCCTCTTCTGTTCTGATCAGTGGGAATTGTGACCATATTTGGGGTCTCTGAGCCTATTCAGTGCAATTCCTACATTTATTCCTTCCCACTTTCCAGAGCCTTTCTTTCAAAGACGTCTATGCCAAGTGTGGTTGGGCTGCGAGAAAGCTACCAAAGCTTCAGGAAACCACATCACTAACAAGATGAATGCATTGCTGCTCTGTTCACTAAGGCACAGGGGAGGACCTAAGCAAGAACAATTTCCACTCGTTGATTATCTGTGACCCCCCCTGTGAAGACAGGTGTGTGTATTCTCTCTGTGCATGTGGAGAAACTAAGGCTTAGATAAAATGAACACAATGTTCTCTGTTGGGTCTTTTTGGATGCTTGAGGACAACTAGGCACCTAAAATGGGACAGTCAGCTGGCATCCACTTACAGTGCTGGTCTGGCTGGCTTTCCTAAGCTCCTGTTGATCACAGTGCAATAACATGAGAAAGCAGGTGGAGAACCTGTTACCAGAGATATACCTGGGATCACCTGATGAAAGCAGGGAGTAGACAGACAGCTACACGGGTACAGCCAGGACCCATGATGGTGGAACATGTGCTTAAAGCTCACATCAGTCATTCCCGCCTGGCAGAAACATGGGCATACACAGGAGCTAGCAAATGTGCAAGCACTGCATCATCCCATGTGTTGCATGCACCTGCTCATGAAATCCCTGCCATGCCCTCAGCAAACCCGGCATTCCCAAGACAGACCTAGAGCACACCACCAGGTACTGGTTCTGCAGAGGAGGCATGATTCCTGCCCACAAGAAATTTAACTTTGTATGTCTTGGCTGTTTGCTGATGTGCCTGGGCTTCTTTGAGGCCTCCAGAGACCCTGGGCAAAGTCCACACACTGAGCAGCTGTAGCTAAAGCTTCCTAAGCTGCCTTAGCAAATCCATGGTTTTTGAAGTATGTGAGTAAACCCACAGAGAAGGGGATTGCTGTATTTGTACTTCAGTGGGGAGAAAAAAGCAACAGTGGGAATGAGTCATATAGAAATTCTTAATTCTGAAGAATGGGTTTGAACCTAAGCAGTAGTTTGTGTCATATCACACTTAAGTGCTGCACAAATAGCTGTAACGTGCAGCTGAAATGGTTATTATTTTAGCAATATTACATTGCACATTGCTTCCAGGGCATCTGAGATATTACTTCAGGATGAAAATAGCAGAGAATCACTTTATAAGTCATACAGGAGTAGATGAAACTGAGCACGTGTTGCGATTTCTAGACTTCTAAGCCTGGCCATGCAGGGTGGGATTTGAAAGGGTTCAGTTTCTTAGAAAGCCCCCTTTTATCATAAAGTTATGGAATAATAAAATGGTTTGGGCTGGAAGGTACCTTAAAGGGTATCTAATTCCAACCCCCCTACCACGGGCAGAAATATCTTCCACTAGATCAGGTTACTCAGGTTGCCCCATCCAATTCAGCCTCAAATGCTTCCAGGGATGGGGCAGCCACAGCTTCCCTGGGCAATCTGTTCCAGTGCCTCACCACTCTCACAGTAAAGAATTTCTTCCTGATATCTAATCTAAACCTGCCCTCTTCAAATTTAAAACTATTGCCCCTTTTGTTGTCAATATCTGCCCATGCAAAAAGTCCCTCTCCCTCATTTTTATAAACCCTCTTACTGCAATAGAAGGCTGCAAAGAGGTCTTGCTGAAGCCTTCTCTTCTCCAGGCTGAACAACCCCAGCTCTCTCAGTCTGTCTTCATAGGAGAGGTGCTCCAGCCCTCTCAGCATCTTCATGGCCTCCTCTGGACCCGCACCATACACCTTACCATATTTTCTAGGAGAATCTGCTCCTTGATCTTCCAATGCACAGGGTGAGGGTCACCACTCTGTTGCTTCCTAGATCCTCCTTCCTCTCCTTTTCAAAAATGGGAGTGATGTTTCCCTTTATCTGGTTACCAGGAACTTCATCTGACTGCTGTGACCTCTCAGATGTGATGGAGAGTGATAGCAGTCAGTTCCCTCAGGACCCTGGGATGCATTTCATACAGTCCCATAGACTTGTGATTATTCAGCTTCATCAAGTGATCTTGAATCTGCTCTTTGCTTATAGTGGAAGGGACTCCACTCCCCCCATACCCACACAGAGGATCAGGGACTTGAGAGAAGCAGCAAGTCTGACTGCCAGTGAAGGCTGAGGTAAAGAATTCATTGAGTACCTCAGCCTTCTCCATATCATTTGCCACCAGTTCACCCCTCTTGCTTCTAAGGGGAGTACACTCTTCTCAGCCTTTATTTTCTGACCTAAGTACTTACTGAAGCCCTCTTGTTCTTCTTCACATCCCTTGCCAAGTCCTGTTCCAGCTTTGCCTTGGCTTTCCTGACCCCATCTCTACACGTTCAAACCATATCCCTGTACTCTTCCACCAGATCACCTGTCACTGCTTCCCCTGCCTGTGCATTTCTTTCTTCCTCAGTTTGAGGAGCAGATCTGTGCTCAGCCATGCCATTTCCCAGCCTACCTTGTTCTATTTCCTCCACACCGGGATAAGGAGCTCTTGCCCTCTGAGAAAAGTGGCCAAGGAATGTAACTCAAGACTGCTCCATGCTGGAATCGGTCGCCTCCCTCCTCAACTGTCCTGTCTCAGAAAGTAGTTGGGATTTCAATGTGACTTGCGAGAAACCTTAATGGAGAGAGCTATGGAACAAGTTTTAAAGGAAAACATATCTGTTGCATGAATAATTTTTAATTGTCAGATATGCTAAATACTGCAGACTTGTACAGCCTTCCAGGATGCTGCAAATCTGTTCCATTTCACAGTGGAAAACCTGCTGCTGTTTAACAAAAGCTGGATTATTCAGGCAAAATAGGAAGGAATGTCTGCCTACCTGTTGAAACAGGCCCATATCCTGTGCACACTAGAAAGATACTGAATCCCAGATGCATCTCTTTCTTGGAAACAGATGAACGCAGCTAATTGCCTTTGGAGAATGCTCTCATCTAATGAAGGCTTGTGTCCTGCTGCAGGTCTTTACATATATATATTCAGTAGTGAAACTTGCACTTTTCCTCTAATCTGTCCGAGGTCTAGATTTGTTAGCTGCCTGGAAACAATGAAATGCCAGCCTTCTCTTTCCCTGCTAGGAAGGGATATGTACTGAGGCAGTGGTATTTACTGCACTATCTACTGAGCTCCCTGCCAGCCTGAAGTATGATCCTATGATCCTAGGCAGCCTTCCTCATTTGTTTCCATTTCAATTTTGAATTTATGGCACAAGGAATCGGAGCTGTGGTTTGGTACTGTGCTTATTTTTAACCTGAAAAAAAGGCAAGTTAATGAGTCTTTCTTTTTTATGCACTGAGAAAATAAAATAGAGAAAACCCATTAGCCAGGTTCATGGCATCACTGTAGCACAAGCAAGGTTAGTGCAGTTTGCTTTCAGAAATTTTCAGATATTGGTGTGCCTCTGCACAGCAACTGCTCCCTTAAAATCATGCTCTTTAAGACTGTAAAACTGTTAAATCTCAGGCCTTAGATTTGCCAGCTGTACTGATGTTATTGTATTGAAATCTGGCCTGCATTACCTGCTTTGTGACCTTGCTTCATTAAATCAATAATGGTCAGTCATGTCTTGTTTAATTACACCAAGGGTAAATTCAGTCCAGTCCAGTTTCTAGACTCCCAGCTCTTTGATATTTCTCCTTTATCTGCAATAGTAAGTCCATTACTTTTTGTTATTTCTGGAGGTTCTTTCTTCAATCCAGGCAAATATTGAACTTTTGCAATGTCTGCAGTGAAGAAGTTGAGTTTTTCACTCTCAGGAAAGCAGCAATGTCAGGAGAAAAGCCTGTCCATTCCTGGGGTCCCTTGAGTCACCATCCACAATGAGGTGAGGAGAATACGCTCTCAAGTGTTTCAGGGGATTAGAAACTTGGAGCACCGGTTTTGTGATAACAAAGAAACCATCAGATGGGGGTTTTTATTCTCTCTCTCCTAAGAGCCAACGGCACTTCATGGCTTTTTCAAAGCTGGAGACTTCCTTCTCGAAATCAGGCTTAATTGCTTCCTCTTCCTCTTTCTGCCTTGCCTTGTGTCTGCCACTGTTCAGAACAGGTCCTGCCTTTGTGTGCCCAAACGAAAACAGTAAAATGATTTCTGGAATCCAGGTCTGAATCATCACCATCAAAATGAATAGGAGAGAGTGACTCTCATGAAATCTGCAAACTGAGGCAGGCAGCCAGGCACCAATTTTAATGAACGTATACTTTTGAGATGGTCTTTGAAATCACAACTGCTGGAGACTGACTCCCAACTCAAGATAAACAGATTAAATTTCCACACCAGGATTCCCTGTTAATATTAAAGCAAGGCTTAATCTTCATCTTGAAATTAAAATACATCCTTCAAAGGAACTTTATTTAAGAGAAGAATGTTTCTTCAAAAGTATTTTAATACCTCAGATAACTATATATATCATCATCAGGCTTCAGGCATTAATCATTAGGAATAAAATGAATACTTAGCATTTTAGAAACTGGTGCAGCAACTGTGGTTTATTAAATAAACCCTCATGAAAGGACTCCATAATTTCTCATCTGAGTGAAGGCTATGGCAGGGAACTTCCAGTTGTGCCATGTCTCACCTATAGAGCATAGGATAGTGTTCCAGCTGTGTACATGTCTTCTAATGCTTAAGGACACACCACCTTTCAGTGTAGGACAAATGACCAAAAGTGGATGAATGAGGATCTCCCAGTAATAGGGGAGTATATACATATTTTTAATATTAATAAGGCTACATGATAGCACTCAGCACTTCTAATATTAGAAAATCATAGCAACAAGGAAAGTAGGGCAGCTTTAGTAAGGACATTATGGAATCACAAATCTAATGCAGTACACATCAGGCTGTGTCCCACATATACCCTATGTGGGACACTGTCAAATGTGTGACTGTGTTCCTATTGTTCTAACAAAAGACAAAGAAGGGTGCTGAATACAGCAGTGCAATCACTGGCAGTGTTTAGGTTAATATGTCTGTCAGAGGCATCATATTTATAATTTACCATGAAAAGTTAGGCTGGTTTTAATCACGTTTGCAAATCATTTTACAAATCCAGGTTAGCGCCTTTACCCTCAGACTTTAGACTTAACCAGATGTGATTGCTCAGAGAAATAGTTTCCAATGTAGTGAACTTTGTGATTGGGCAAGGCTCAAAGGCAAGTCAAAAATATGCATGAAGAACTTGCAATGAAATCATGCTCATCTCAAAAGGAGAGATGCTCACATTTTCTTTCATTAATTTCACACTTGAAAAAATGCAGACATTTCAGACACCGAGGGAGGAAGAATCTCTGTGACTTAAGCAGAGAAATTTGATGTTCTCATCCTTGCATTGTTTTTATCATTTGAGATATCTGAACAAAGAATCACTGTGCTGTTCATCTGGCATAGAAAATGGTCCAGAATTAAGTTGTGACTCATTTTCATGACAATTAAGGAGGAGGAAATATCAACTCCTTTTTCACTGATAATGGCCTAAGCTGAGATTCAAGGCAGTTTCACATGGGTGCAAATCCTGCTCTTCTCTGCATTAAACTCCCAAAATATGCACAGCCACAAGGCTTTAGAGTGGTGCAGTTAGCCTTTTAGTCAAGGCAGACAAACCTGCCTTGAGTCAGTTCTCTGCCATCCGACTTGCAGTGGAGCTAAGCAGTAGATAACAAGTTTTAGCAGCACCCAATGTCATCTCCTGTTTCTCTTTATCCCCCAGGCAGCACATCACATAGTGGTATTTGATCTGAATACTGATGGCTGCTAGCATGCTACACTCAGCATGTTTATTTTAAAAACAAAACAAAACAAACAAACAAACAAACCCAAAAAACCCACAACAAACAAAAACAAAAACACCACAGCATAAATCCAAACCAAAACAACATAACCCAAAAAGCAATGGCAAACAGTCTTTGAATAATTCAGAGACAACAGCTGGCATCAGGGAATTTGGTAACCTGTGTGCACAGAAACATACTGGCAGAAGGACGTGGCTGCCCTTGGAAATGCCCCAGAGCTCACTTCCTATTCCTGGAAGGCAGAATAATTGCAGTGAGGGGTTTGGTGGGATTTTGAAACTCTCCCACAGGCATCCAGGGGAGTTGTGCTGCATTTGGGCTGGACTGGTTTAGTACAAAATGTGGGCAGGATGTGCAATGATGGAGTGACTCTGAGGGTCAGGCATAAAGGAGGGAAGAAGTGGATAAATCCCAGATAAGGAGCAGCATAATAAACAGCCTCTTTCCCTGGAGTGAACCAATGTATCAAGGCTGCTTTACTTTTCATCTCCTAACTCCCCAGGATGCCAAACCCCATCTCTCTGCTTTTCTCCCTTGAGATGCTGTAGGTCCCAGTTTCCTGCATGTCCTAGAAATCTGACCTGTTGCGACTTGCCACTCCATGGATATCTCAGGTTGCTTCAAGCATTTGTGGTCAGATCTACCTGATGGTTTCAGAGGTACCTCTCATCACCAGAGGTGTGTGGGGAGCATAAGTAGGACAAGGGCAGAGAGATGTGTGTTTGGAGAGGTGAAAGGCCAGGCAGAAAACACAAGTGCCTTGATCCTGGGAAGGGCAATAGAGAGCAAGGTGAGACAGGTGCATTTCCAGGAAGCTGTTTGTGAGGGAGGGCTGGGAGCAAGAGGAGATGAAGTGAAACAGCAGCCAGCAGCGACAGGGTTAGCAGCCTGCCTCCTTCCTCCTCCTTTTCGACCGCAGAGGCACGAAAACTCGCTACCTCCTGTTGTGAAAAATGAGCTTGGGTGGAGTGATTCATATGTGTGGGATTTAAAAAATCTATTTTAACTGTCACTTAAAGGAGAAAGCAAGTGACCTTGATTCATGTTATCAGGTTTTATTCCTGTTTTAAATTTGTATTTAATCATTTTTCCAAAGAGCAGTTGATGCTCAGTGTTGGTAAACACTAACATTTCTTCCACAGCACCTGAAGACTTTTGCTGTGTCTCATACTTTCTTGTTTTGCTAACTCAAAATGTGATATATATATGCTCAAATACTGAAAAAATGATGTATTTATTCCAATGCTTATGCTTTTACCTTTTATTATATTAGAAAAAGGCAAATTATATTTTGTACTTTCTAGGTAATTCAATTTTTTTCTTAGTAGTTACGCTGAATTGCCTTTGGATAGAAATTAGGCTATAATAACATACCAAAAAGCAGCATTGCTTTCCATTATCAAATAAAGTCATATCAAATGATTTGAATATGAAAGAAGAAGATGTCAAAACACATTTTGTATTTAAAATTGACTGTATTATTATACAAAGAAAAGTGATGCTTCTGAAATATCTGCTAACTAGTGCTTAAACAGTCTGGAATGAGTAGATCTTAGTCCTGATGTCTCAGTTGATTCAAAGACTGGTAGGTAAGAAAAAGAAATTTACAGATCTTTTAAGCTGTAATTAATTTTTCAGTTCTAATAAACAAGTTGTATGACCAAGCTAATATGAAGAAATTGAAATACAGTAAATACACTTTCTTCACTTGCAATAAAGGCTCCGAGTGAAAAAATGCTTGTTTATCACTTCCATAAGGGCTTGTCCCAGTTCACTTCATGCCTTGGCTCCCCATTTCAGTGCTCTGCCTTTCTTTAGAGCCTTATTAGCAAACATGTTACTGTTACATACTGAAATGCTGAGCTTTTAATTTGAGCAAACACTGGACCTCAGGTGTGCCCACCTCCTCACAAACAAGGGCCTTCTCTGTGAGCTGCAAGGTCACAGCTGGCTTAGGAAGGATGGAAATACTCCATGGGAAGTGGGAGGAAGGGGCGAAGAGCTGCTGGGAGCCTGAAGGCAAGAATAGCTTTCCAAAAGGTCAGAGATGGGATTTCACATTCCCTCAGGGCACATGGGGGGTTCAAATTTGATTCTTCTACAACTTGAACTAATGTCTTAATTAAAGAGTTCATGCATAAAAGGGAACGTACTGCCACCTCCAGATTTGCTGTCAGGGGAGGTGAGATGAACTTTGACTCCAAATGAGAACAAGTTGAGAAACACAAGTTTGGGCGTGATGGTGACAAAGGCATGCATTGAAAGTGATGCTCCTCAAATCCAGAGCAACTTACATCTTTTAGGAAACAAATCAAAAGGCTGTTCTGTGTAAAGACTATCACAGCAGCTTTTCTTTGCAGCCAAATACAACTAGGGATGTTCAGTATTTGTATTTTCCCCATTCTGACTGTTCATGATGCCTTTGACAATATTTTAATTTTGTTTTTTAAACTATGGCACTTCCCACAAATCACCTTCTGATATCTTGCAGACTGTTAGTATTTACCGGACTGGAGGTTAAAAAGCTTTGACCCTGGAGACTCAATGAATGAAAAACTAACTGCACAGAAAGGTTGGGAGCACAGAAGGATAAAACTAAATTTGTGACTGCCAAAAATATTAAACTTTCCTAAATCTAGCATAAAGTTTTTTTCCATGTCACAATCAGCACATCCCAAAACAGAAACCAGATCTTCTGAGTTTCAGCCCAAAGCGTCTCCACTGAGCCATGGTTACTGCATCTGCATTAATTTTGCATTCCCACATCTGGTAGAAAAGCACAGTTTTAAAGCCTTAATTCCCAGTGAAACCTTCATTAACACCAAGATGCTTCCAAGGCATCAATAACACTGCTGACTGACTCCCAATTTACTGCTCTTGAGTTAGACTGGTCACACAGATGGCGTATGGTGATTATTTTCAGGAAAGAGGTTTCTCTGGCTTTTTTGTAACACCTTGATTAGATCCATCTTGTTTCCACTGGGGGAAGTAGATTATTCACACCATGTGACCTTCTCTTCCACATTGTTCATACGCATTGGTTACCTTCCTACCACAGGAGGGAACTAAAACTCACTCTGGCCAGGCAGATCCCTCTCAAGGGAGATAAGGAGATTTCCAGAGGTGTCAGTCAGGCCATAAGCAGTGCTTGACACTGCGGAGTGCTTCTAAATTAGACCTCAGCGCCGGATAAAGATACATGATTGTGGATTTGGACTATGCAAACCAAGATGCTAAGGACTGTATTTCCAGAAACCACATTTTCTGGTCTGTTATCACATGAAGATTGAGCCCCACTGCCCCTGGAAAAGATTTTCAGTCTTTCTGCTGTGCTTGCTTTTTTTATTAAATACAGAAGTTGCTGCATGCTCATAAACCTCCAGGGGAGGAGAAGTACTGCTGAGTTTTAAAGAGCTTTAAAAGCAAAAAAAATCCCTGTTTCCCTCTCATGACTCTCAAAACCCTCTTCTGATTTCTAGTCAAAGAGCTGCAAAATTAATCAAATTTCAGCTTGCATGGCAAAACAGTGATCTTGCCAGTTTCTTGCCTGTAACTGTTTAGTGCTCCTTCAACCGACTTCTGAAAGTCTGGTTCAAATGGATAATTTTTTACCTTCGTTTCATATTCACGGCTGGAAGATCTTTGCTTTGCCCGATATGTTGGTATAGCAAAATATTCTCAGTAGAAAGAGATACAAGCCACATACAGACGTTACCTTTTAATCACACAAGATTGATGGATTTCCTGAGACAAAACAGAAATTACTGGTGCAGGAATATCTGCTTAATATGTAGAAGAAATTTCTGTGCACTTCACAGAAGACACAAGGGAGAGGGAGAGACAAAATAGAACAGAGAAGCAGAATTTGCTGCCTTACAAACCAAATATGAAGATGTTCTAAAGAAATGTCAAGCTAGAGAGGGAAAGAAGAGGATTTGAAAAAAACCCCCTCTGTTTAGAAGAGGTGCCCAAAAGAGACGGCATAAAACAAGCACTGAACCATACAGTTATTTGGATGACTGGTTTGGCACTTCCTCACTTTTTGTTTGCAGGGAGTAAAACTTAGAACAGTTTTTATCAGGAACAAGATGTTTGGAGTATCTTGTCTCTCTCCAGGGACTTACAGTTGCTTCAGAGTTTCACAAGCACCTCTTCCAGTCACCCAAATAGCAATGGAAAAATGCTAAAAGAATCTGCCCACCCTTACCCCTTTTTAATTGCTCCCTGGAAACTTTCCACACTATTCATCACACAAGGCCTGTCAAACCTTCCTTCCAAACAAAGCTGGACTCCCTGCAACTCCCCCAGGAAAGAGGTAAGGGTAATGTTTGCTGCCAGTGAGCTGGACTGCAGAGCATTTTGGCAAGCTCCCCTCCCTGATGTGTCCCTCTTCCTATGATCTGCGAGGAGCGCCCCGCAGCACTTCCATGCAAAGGAGCTGGACATAGCCTCACACTTGGTAATTGCTCTCCTCCCTTCCCCCCAAAATCAAAACCCAACTCTTTGCCATGACAGAGCCTCCTGAGAGGCAAAGGGGGGACCAGGGTTCATGCCCTTCATGAGCAGGTTGAGTGCCAGTGGTGATGGCCTGGCGGCAGAGCCAAAGGGCTGTGTGAGAGCTGGGTCACCTGCCCAGGGGCTGCTGTGAGCCCACACAGCCATGGCCCTGCCTATAATGCTTTCTGCCCACCCATCTGAGGAAGCCCAGAAGTCTCCCAAGCCCCCAGCAGAGGTTTAGCCATGCAGCTCTTCCCTTGACTGTGAAGCCCAAAATAGCATGGTTTTCTCAGAAAATACCAACAGCCAAGTAGGTGCAGAAGAGGAGCCACAGATAAGGTGCCTGGGTGTCTCCTGTTGCCTTTGCATGGACACTATGCCAAGTCAGCATTTGATTTTTGGGTTTTTACTTTTATCCAGGATCATCTTCTTGGTTGTCTGGCAGACCAGTCACCCACTGGATGCTCAGTAAACACAGCCCTTCACATGTGTGGGCACAGCATTGCCAAAGGTTCAAAATTTGCTGGTACCCTGCATGTGCCCAGCACACAAAACCATCTGTACAACACACACCCATGGCTTTCTAGAAACTCAGGGCTACCAAGAAGGCATTTTGTCACACATGTGGGCATCTTTGTATCCAGAATCTCCTAGGGAGAGAAGTGACAGCCCTCAACATGTGTCTTCCTTTATCTGCAGATATCAACAGGCTTCTCTGTCCCAGTTGAAAGACCCCCCTGCACATCCCTGTATCCATAACTCATCTGGTGTGCAGGCTGGGCTCCAACAGGCTGCGTGTCATGCCTTTTTTCAGTCGAGACAGTGGGAGCTCTGTTGATCTTTACTCATCTCTGACTGCAACTTCACCTATTTGTTAAGTATATATTAGTGCCTTTTCACTCCACAGAAATAATTTTTATGTGCCCCTGGGGCACACCACAAATGATGTTTTCCATCAGCAGGTTTCAAAGCACTTTATGTAAGAGTCTGGCAGTTTCTATCTCTGATTCATTTATGGGGACACTGAGGCACAGGAAGGTGGGAGTCTAGAATCAGCCTCAGCTCAGCAGTGAATCCAGGGATAGAAACAATTTCTACTCCATTCAAGTCCAATATTGTATAAAAAGAGGCTCCTGGGTTTGGTTAGTGGGGTTTAAGCTCCTACATACCCCCTGCTTTTATGTAACCCATGTATCTCACACCTTTTCTCTCCTCAGTTGCAGAAGTCCCATGTTGCACACCTCACCCTTCCCTCCAGGGCAAAACAGATGGGAGCCAGCTGACAGCAATCCACTGCTTCCTTCTGGAACACGTGTGAGAAAAAGCCAGCAGCTTGGCTGGCAGGAAAAGACTGAAAAATATCATTGCAATTAATGTGGAGAAACTTGAAGCTACAACACCATCAGCAATTCTGCAGAATAACAGTGCAAAAAGACTAAGTGATGCTTTGCAAGCCATATGGGTGGGTTTTTCTCAGGGAATGCTAGCTAATTTTTAATATATCAGCTGGATGGGCAAATTCCTGAGTTTTTATGTCTGGGAATGGAATGAAATCAAGCCTGTTGGATGGTCATCTCTGGTGCATCAGAAGGTGGATATGAGAACCTCTGAGGGTTTAATACTGCTGGTTTAATGCAGAAAAAACTCTAATGGCAACCTGCCTGAGCTGGGGTTACAAAATCTCAGTCAAATGCAGAAGCAGAGGAGTGAGATCAATACAGAGCAGAGTACCAATTAACAGCCCTGGCTTTCAAGAGCATCCTTCATTTGTCCTCTAAAATCTCCTTTGTCTCTGTCACAGCTCAGTAGAGAGCACTGAAATTTCCCTTATAAGTTATGAAGCAGATTGCAGCAAGCTGGAGAAGTGACACTGTATACATTAGAAATCAGTGTTAATCATACATAGAAAAACAACTTCCAAGTTTAAATATGTATGGTTCTTGCCTTGGATCAGAGACTTACTTGAGAAACAAACATGATTTGTTAAGTAAATGCTTTTCTAATTTTCCTCAGAGATATGTTTTCTTAAAATATAGTGTAAATCCTTGTATATGTAACACAGTCACATTAGGGAAGATACAAACTACATTGAATATGCTTAGATCAGTATTTTCCTCTGAGAACCAGACAGTGGCAGCTGCAGGATCTCTCTGTGTTTCCCTTCCCCCTAGCACCCCAGAAAACACTGAAAAGGCAACTGAGCTTGGACTTAGAATTTCACAATTTCCATTCGTTGGCTTTAGCTGGTTCCTTTTTCAGGGCAGGTCTCTACCGAGAACCAACCTGCCAGGGGAGTTTTATCCCTTGCTCCCTTATCTCCCTGCCTTCCATCTTTATGGAATTGTGGTTTTGCTTCCTGTGGGGAACAGTGGCAAAACACTTCAAACCCACAAGTGGAGCTGGCAGTGACCCCAAGCAGGGCAGGAAGCCCATGTGCACCACAAACAGGTGCCACTCTCTTGCAGTCACTGAGGTCCACTAGCTGTTCCCTCACGGGTCAAGTGTCCCATGGCAGCCACACTCAGCAGCTTGGAGGGTGTGACAGAGCCAGCCACAGCCTGGAACGAGCCATCAGCCCCTTCCTACCTGTGCACAGCTCTCCCCTGCCTCACCAGTGTGAGCTGCTCAAGTGATGGACAAATCCCAGACCAGCACAAGTGATGCACATTCACACTGATGGCAAAAATAATGAGCAGTAACACCCAGGAGCATTTAACAACCTGTTTGCTGCCAGAGGAACTGCAGGAAATTCACTTTGCTTCAGGGCTGGATGTTTTAGAGTTCTTTATGTAGCCTACCAGAGAAATTTCACCAAACACTGGCCTCCTTTTAATAATCCCCTTCCTCTGACCTAATAAACACAACAGTTCAGGTCACTCTGGAGGAGAAATGCACTCCCAAGCATTATTTTCGCAAGGGAAGTAGAGAACATCCCAGCCACGGACAGGTCACACGACAGCTGGCTTCAGGAAAATGGTAATGCTAATTGATCTGTATTCATTTAATTAATTTTAGTCAATTACTCTGGAGAGAACAGGCTGCTGTCAGCTCTACCTGCTCCCTGTGTGGGGCTAAATCCAGAATGTTTGCTCTGAGCAGGGACCAAAAATATTCATGTCTTGAGCAGGGGTGGCTGAAGTGGCCAGGGTGACACCAGGGTTGGTGGCACACCCCAGGAAGCAGCACAGTGAAGGTGTCCAGGGGTACCCATCCAGCAAACCCCATCCATTGCTGCCCTGGGATGGTTTTAGGGCTGACGTTTTCTCTGGAGTAGCAGCTGCCCATGATTGTGGGTTTTCAGTCACAGTGTGCAGGAATCAATGGGTGGCCCATGAGAATTGCATTTGGGGTCTGAGCTTTGTCTCTGCAGCTCCTCCACTCATCACTCCGTGCCCCACTGCTCCACACTGAGGCATTTGACTGCAAGCTCACACGTCCTCTCCCACGTTTCCATGAGGGGGAGTCCTTTACCTGGCTTTTTACTTGGCAGGGCTCCAGCTGGGCACAGTCTTACACATGTATACAGTCCTAGTTATATATCTGGGCAGCCAAAAGCACCAAAACTAGAGATATAAGAGACTACATAAGGGAAACAACTGTTTGCAGAGCATGAGAGTTTTCTGCAAGCTATCACGTTGCTGCTTCTTTGGGAAAGCGGCCTGTCTCCTTCAACAAGGGCACAATAACTTAAGGGAGGAGTAGCAGGAATGAGGAAAAATGAGCTGCAGACTTCACTTCCCAATCCAGCCCATTCTGCCCCCCAGCCAGATTCCACTTTAGCTACACTGGGTTAACATTTGGAGTCAGGTGCAGTCTTGGTAATGTATATAGAGCAATTCAGCTGGAAATCTAAAATGCGATCAAATCTGGGGCTGGGGATTGATGCTGGCCAGATGTCAGGCACCCACCAAAGGTGCTCACTCACTCCTCTCTGCAGCTGGACAGCAGAGAGAAAATTTAACAAAGGGTTTGTGGGTTGAGATAAGGGCTGGGAGAAATCTCTCATCCATTACCATCATGGGCAATACAGGCTCATTTTAGAGATATTAAGTGAATTTATTACTAACAAAATCAGATCAGGATAATGAGAAGTAGGACAAGCCCTTAAAAATGCCTTCCCCCCACCCCTCTCTCCTTCTAGCTGTACCTCCTATCCCAGGGGTGCAGGGAGGCAGGGAGACAGGGAATGGGCGTTACGGTCAGTTCATCACCAATGGCTTCTCCCAATGCTCAGGGAGTTGTTCCCCTGATGCACTCTGGGGTTCCTCCCCTCTCTGTGAACTTCTCCAATGTGAGTCCATCTCACAAGCAACAGTTCCCTGTGAACTGCTGCAGCGTGGGTAACTCCTTCCACGCACTGCAGTCCTCAAGGACAGGCTGCTCCAGCCTGGGAGCAGGGCCCCTCTCTCCACAGGTCTCCTATGGGTCCCAAGCTCCTCTCAGGCATCCACCTGCTCTGGCGTGGGTCTCCTCCACGGGCTCTGGGTGGATCTCTGATCCCCCGTGGATCCTCATGGGCTGCAGGGGCACAGCTGCAGCTTCACCTTGGTCTGCATCATGAGCTGCGGAGGAATCTCGGCTCCGGCACCTGGAGCACCTCCTGCCCCTCCTTCTGCACTGCCCTTGGTGTCTGCAGAGTCGTTCTTGTCACATGTTCTCACTCTGGTCTTCTCTGGTTGAAATTACAGCTGCATCACGTTTTGATTTCTTCTTAAGCATGTTATCACAGAGGCTTTATCACCCTTTCTAACTGGCCCAGCCTTGGCCAGCAGCACATCATCTTTAGAACCACCAGGGATTGGCTCTGCTGGACATGGTGGAAGCTTCTAGCAGCTTCTCACAGAAGGCACCCCTGTAGACCCCCCTGCTACCAAAACCAAGCCAGGCAAAACCAATACAGCTGGCAAAAGCATGCTTATTGGTATTTGGATTTGAAATTAATTCATCCTTACTGTTTTTACCACATCATCTGTTATTTTAAGCTTATAGTGCATTACAGTGGCTCTACCATGCTGCACCCACCATATAATTTTATGATTCTGAAGAAATAAATTATATTTGATTTTGTCACCTGAATTCCATTTATTACCAGAGGCAGATTGCTGGCATTTATGCACTTTGTTGCAGGCTTATATGAGAAAGGCTTTTGAGGTGAGGAATAATGAAGGGTCAGGATTCCTATTTGAAGTCATATTTCTAGAGCTTTTAATCATTTATAAAGATTTGCTCCAGACAGAAAGCAATTATTTTACTTATTGATACAATCAGTAGATATTGTATTTCAGAAGTATAAAGGAAAGTCTCATCTTAAATATATCTTCTGCTCACTTGCATTGCAAGGACACAGATCAGTCAGCAGGGAAACAGTTGAGGAAACAAACAAGATTTGGGCCTGTAGAACACATAGCAGTGTGTTATTTTTTAGTTCTTTTACCCCATTCTGCCTGGAATGGGGTAAAAGAACTCAAACAATGTCCTGTTTGCTACGCTGTGGGGTTGAGCCCATCAGCGACAGCAGTAGTACCTCTGGATAATGTATATAAGAAGGGGAAAGAAGTTACTGCACAAGAGCAGCTGCAACTGGAGAGAGAGGGGAGAACATGTGAGAGAAACAGCCCTGCAGACAGCCAGGTCAGTGAAGGAGGAGAGGAGGGAGGTGCTCCAGGCACTGGAGCCCATTTCCCTGCAGGCCATGGTGCAGACCATGGTGAAGCAGCTGTCCCCAGCAGCCCATACAGGTCCACAGCAGAGCAGAGATCCACCTCCAGCCCATGAAAGACCAGGTGGATGTGCCTGAAGAAGGCTGTGACCCTTTGAGGAGCCCGTGCTGGAGCAGCCTCATGTCAGGACCTAGGGGCCCATGGAGAGAGAATCTCACCCTGGAGCAGGTTTGCTGGCAGGACTTGTGACCCCAAGGGGGACCCACACTGGAGCAGTCTGTTCCTCAAGGACTGCACCCTGTGGAAGGAACCCATGCTGGAGAAGTTCATGAAGAGCTACAGCTCATGGGAAGGACTCACTTTGCAGAAGTTCATGGAGGTCCATCTCCCATGGGAGACAACCCACACTGGAGCAGGGAATGAGCGTGAGGAGTCCTCTTCCTGAGAAGGAGGGAGCAGAAGAGACGATGTGTGATGAACTCATTCCACATCAACCTGGGTCACTGCGGGCAGGAGGTGGAGAAAATCAGGAGTGAAGCTGGAAGGGGTTTTTAAATTAACTTCTCACTACCTCTACTCTGATTTGATTGGTAATTAATCAAATTAATTTTCCCTGTGTCCAATCTGTTCTGCTCATGATGCTAAGTGGTGAGTGACCTCTCCTAGTCCTTAAATCCTTTCATTATATTTTCTGTCCCCTGTGCAGCTGGGAAGGGAGTGATAAGAGTGGCTTCAGTGAGCATCTGACATCCAGCCAGGGTCAACCCAACACAGATTTGAATGAGGTTAACTGCAGTGACCCAGCTAAACAAGATGCAATTAACAGTAGGTTGACCCCTCTTACTCTTCCTCCCCCCAAACTTTCACTGCTGCGGGCCGGGGGGGGGGAAGAAAAAAAAAGAGAGAGAGAAAGAGAGAGAGAAAAAAAAAAAGAAAAAAATATTGACATTAGCACTAATTAGGTGTCACTTAACATGGTTTTTTAAAAAAGTTAACTCTTTCCTGCTGCTGCTGCATTTTTAGTATATGCACCACACCCTGTTTGTGGTCGATAAGGGAGGATTTGAATGAATTTACCATCATCTTCAAGCTCGTCCTTTGGTGCATTGTTATAGAGCCCTGGCTAAAGCAAACAGTGTCAATAGGTGACACCATAAAGTTAACACTCACATGAAAGGAATACTCTTGAGCAAAGTCCTGATCCTGGAGGGCACCCTGTGGGATATGTTCTGTAAATCAAATAAATCATAAGAAAATCTGTGGATCTTTTCTGCCTCCATGCAACACACCATTCCCTAAAGAAGATGGCAGTCTAATGGTTGACAGCTAAGAGGACTAGGAATAATTGCAGGCTGCTGCCACCTCTGTCTCACAAAGTCACATTGCCTTCTAATACTGGGCATTATTTGCTTGCTTGACAGCATGGGAATAGGATACACAGAAGAAAATGTTATTAATGTTATTTGTTTTTTATCACTGTTATTCAGTATTTATCACTAGTAAAAAGCAAAATCATAGATAAGCAAACAAAATGCTTTAAAAAGTGTAAATAAAACTCCTGTGCAATCATGGTACTGTCTGTTGCTGTGCAGAAGCATGAGTGTGTGTGTTAATTGCCCACCTGGCCATAAGGAGGATGTAGCTGAAGATGGGTCTGTGTTGATCAGTGACTCGCTGTGCTGCCCAAGAAGCTGGATGCTAAACAACCTGCTGTTCTTCACATAAATAAATGAATTTATGTAAAACCAAAATCACATAGATGATATTTATAGGTTTAAGTTGAACACAGTGTCCTTATTTTTTGGCAGGGATGAGACAGTAGTGGCACATGAGGGAGAAAATCTGGCAACAGGCCCTAAGCTGATGTAAATGCTGCAGGGCTGCCAGGTGAGGTAGTGTCTGGAAATTGAAGATATTGCTGAATATAGGACAAACAATGCAGAGTGGAGCATCTAGCACACTGCTAAACACCAGGGATATGTAACCACACAGAGAGCCAGAATGATCATTTTTCACAACAGCTTTATGGATTAGAATACTTTCAGAAGATTTTATGATTGTGACTCCATATCCATTCTCACGATTTTTGGGCTCCGAGCCCCATCACAAAAAAAATTTCCCCACCTCCCAGTCTAGCCTTCATTTTTTAACAGAAACAGAATCTGAGTAAATGGACCAACCTTCCTCTCAGAATATTTTACATCTTGTCATGACACCACAGACCTGCAGGAATCTCAGTGAAGTTTCTGTCCAGAATTTAAAAGGGTTTACTTCGCTCCTGCTGCTTTTCATCTCTCATCTCCTCCTGGTGTGTATTTTCCTGCCGTGCTGACTGTGGTGCTGCATACTAATGGAGCAATACTTGGCCCATCCTCAGAGGAAGTTGTGTGCAGGTTTATTGAGGAACAGAGGGGTCAGAAGGAATTTCAGCACATCCAATAACTCTTCTACTGGTGGATGCCTTCAGGTAACAGCACATAATTTCATCCCAGCCATTTTCTGTTGTTATATCACTGCTGAAAGAGCACATATCCAAAGAAACTTAGCCAACACCCCCTCCCTCATTACATATATATTTATTCCAACAGCTTACAAAACTATAACGCTTATGTGTTTTCCAAAAGTGCTTAGAGAAGGAGGTCTCTCCTGCTAAATCCCCTCTGCTTGGGAATCAGGCTGACAATTCGCAGATTTTGTTTCTTGCTGAGAAAGACGGGGCTGATCTGCCAATACAGATAAGTGATTTCCTTCAGGGGGTGTAAGAAGAGAGGCAAAAGGGTTTTATTTTCATTCCTCACGTGGTTATCAGCTCCTTAGCAGCACGACCATTGGATTGCATAGTATGCTTGGTGAGAAAAGCCTTTTGCCTCAGGATTATTTCCTTTCACTCCTCAGGCCAGCGCGAAGGTAATGAAGCTAGAGACCTATTCAGCTGAGAGAGCCACGCATCTGTGTTCCAGCATTTGGTGTTCCAGGTCAGATAGCGACAAGCGGGCAAACGCTAAACTGGAATTACGTTGATTGTTGTTTCTCCTCGTCTCCATGTCTCGGGGTGGGTGGGGTGTCCTTCTCCTCCTGCTGGCAGCGGCCGCATCGCAGCCGCGCTGCCGCCCTCTCCCGGCTCTGCGCGCTGCAAAGCCTTCCAAAATCCCGGCGCTCCCAGCACAGCCGGGCACCGACTAACATACGCACAAGGGGGCAAAAGGGAAAAATAAAACCGGGAAAATCAAACAAGTAAGAACTAAGGAGAAAATGGGGAANGGGGAGGGGGTCCCAAACCTATTTCTGTTCAATAAGCATTTGTACTATGATCTTGGATACATATTTTCACTTTTAGGTTGTTCTGTGCGGAGTCAGGAGTAGTCCTCAATGATCCTCATGGGTCTCCTCCAACTGAGAATATTCTATGACTCTATAAACCCTAAAGCTCAATCCCACTTAGTTACTGTTCTTGCAGGACAGGATGTCAAAATACATCAAAATACATCAAATACAATAAATCAGCAAATGCTAACATTTAATGAAATAAGGCAAATAGACTTTTGTTGTACCATATGTTTTTTCATTAGGGTTTTTCTAAAAGAGTATCAAAACACTGTAAGAACTACCAGCTCTTGTTCCTAGGGCAGGGAACATTTTGTGCCACACACTGTGTAAGACAGCAATGTAAAAGACAGACAGGGAAGGGATACAGAAAACATCATCTCTGTTTCACAGTTCAGAAGAGAAGCACAAAAAGACTAAAGTGACCCAAAGTCACCTGTGCACTCAACTGAGCTGGGGATCAGCTGCAATCTTTTATATTGCATAAAAGCATAAGTGCTTTGATCTATTCCATCACGGCATTCCAAGGAAGTAGAAGAGGAGATAAGGACAGATGCCTCTGTGCTATTACTGGCGCAACATTTTTCCATTTTTACTGGTGAGGATTCTGGAGAAACAAAGACTTTCCTCCTTGTGTCATATCTGCTTGGAGGTTCTCCTGACCTTTTTTTTCCCCTCCCATTTTTCCAGGTGATTAAGCTGTTTCAGTCAGAAAGCATGACTATAACGCCAAGAAGCCAGCAATTTCAACACCACAAAAGGATAATTGTGTAATACTCCAGGCCATATTAGTTTCAGCACAGACTGACCCTCAGCTGGTGATGACAGAGCGCCAACAGCTCCCAGCACAATGACTGACAGAACTGGGACATGGCAAATTACACTTTCAAAGCCTGCAGCAGAACAAGAGCTAGGGGACACGCTTTGCATTAAAACAGGCTTGTACCATATTCTTAGAATGAGGGATAAAGTAGGACAGCACATGACTTCTAAACCATTCCACTTGAAACATCTTTCATCCTCCTCTCACTCTCCTTTGCTGGTTTGTAAAAGACAGTTGCCCATACTATTAGTGTAACATTGCCTGAATTCTTACACTATACCACATATTTGTACTAAATTAAAAGAGATCTTTGCTACCTGCAAATGTCACATTAACTGGAAGAACAGCTTAGGTTGTGACATCTATCAATGTGTGAGTAACCTCAACTCAGTGGTGCAATTGAGCCTGAGTCTATTATTGCTGTACTAGAGGTCTCAGTGTTGTACCTGTAAAGACTAAGCCATAACTGAGTTACTCAATTCTCCAATATTTTCTCATATTTTCACTAATTGGGTGCTCTGTAACATTCCAAGCCTGTATGTACATGATGCTTGCCTCAGTGTCAGCAACTGGGGCACCACAGGTAAGATCCTGAATTGGAGACCTTGGAGTTAACCAAAAGTAAACATATAGGTGAAATCTAGGTTGTCCCATGGGTCTTCCTCTCTGGGCAAAAAGGAATCTGAGTTGCATTGCTCAGCTTCAGGATGTTTCTGCATTTTTTCCAGTTACTATTCAGCTTTAAAAGAAGACTTAAAAAATTGTTGATCCTTTTCCCACAGACCCCAGGAACTTTGCAATCTCTTCTTGGCTGTGGTGTGGCTTCCCCCGTCAACGTTCTCCCTCCAGGATATCCCATGGTCTGAGGCAAGGAGCCCTTCCCTGGGGAGGGAACTTGAACCCATCCAGAGCAGGAACTGAAGGGAGCCCAACATCTCTCGCTTTCCAGAACTTAAGGTAAGCAACTGCTATTATAAAGACAGGCTTAAACATCCCCCTTAAAAAATACAGGGCAAACTCCTACTTTCAGGAGATCACTTACTTACCAAAGTGATTAGGAAATTCCCTCCTCTGGGCCTGAGCAAGCCACTCAAGAGAGAGGGGTAAAATACCTGACATCTGTTGCCACTCAGCTTCTATCAGGCAAGGAGACATGGAATGGAGGACCTGGGCCTTACTCTAGGAAACGAGGATTTGACAACTCAAATTCTTTTCTTTTTTCAGTTCTGTAATGTTCTGGGTGTGTGATTAAACTCTGAGTTGGTAAATCCTGGTGACTCAGTATGTGTATAGAAAAACCAGTTTCCTGTTCACAGACCTTTTAAAAAAAATTGGTATTCATTTCAGCTTGTGCTGACAGCTGAAACTGTAAGAAATATTAAACTAATATTTTTATTTTCAGAGTGTGCTTTGAACAGAGCAGCCTTAATTTAAGAGTTATTTTAGCAGTTCATTTCCCAAAATTAACTAAATCACTCTTTCCAAAATCCATGTACAAGCTGACTCATAACACGAAGTTCCACTCAAGCCACGGCATAGGCACAGTGGATTTAACGTAAAAGTAATTATCTCAATTTACATGGAAACCGCTCTCAGTGGAACAAAACCCCAGAAAGAAATCTTTTAGAATTAGCTAATTATCAGACTAAAAGCAGGGGCAGTCTGGAGAAAGGATATTTATGTCTTTAATTCTTGAATGGCTCTAGAAAATTCTCTATCAGTGGTGGAATTTTCTATTCAATTACATGGGGTAATTTAAATACATAAAATTACAAAATGGTTAAATACATAATTACAAAACTTCTGTTAGATTTTGCCTAAAGTATAGTGAAAAGAGACTATGATTTAACTGAGACTAGAATTTCAGACATGCTTTAACATGATTTCAGTGTTGCTCCCTGGAGATTCATCCTGTACAGATCAGGTTATTTACAGATTACGTGCCTGGAAACAAGAGAGGTTAGAATATGAAATATATCCAAAAACCTGGAATTAATTTTATAACTTTTGCTAAAAGAATTGGTAACACACAACACAACTGGCCCAACATCTATAGATCTGCTTGTAATTACTACTTTCTACTACAACAGCTTCCTGTCTACTACCATATGGGTAACCATTAACTCACAACAGTACAAATGTTACTCTGACTCAGTACTACTAAATACCATTCCAGAAAAGGAAATACAAGCATTGATGTGACCAACAAAATGGAGAAATTATGTAGTTTGGTATCTGCTTTATGCAGTTTGAGGCAATTTTAAAAAATTCCTTTAAACACTACAAAAAGGAAGGTGCATAAGATGTAAGCTAATTTAAACCTGCTTTGCCATTATCATGTTAAGCAGTTGACAAGGTTCTGATATAATCAGCAGTACAAAGGCCCCAAAGTAAAATCCTAAGTAGTCACTACATAAAACATCACTTTAAAATAGTTACACTCTGTAAGAATCCTAATTTATCAATAATCATGTATCACTATAGAATAAGCTGATAAAGGATTTTCTTTCACACATTTCTTGTCTCTCCCTTCCATCACAGGGCTAAGCCCATGTGAGCTGTGCCTGCACTAACAGAGCTGCAAGACTCAGTGCAGGAGAAGCAGTCAAGGTTGGAGTATCCAAGTATCACTTGGATACTAACAGTCCTCTGCAAACTTCCACTGAGAAAACAAAGTGAAAAAAATATCCCTGTCCCCAAACACAGAAATTGTACAAAAACCGCCAAATAAAGGTTTGTAACAAATTTTACTTATAGAAAACCATAATTTCAGCATCATTTCACAATAAAAGGCAAGATCTGTTTGACATTATAATGACATGGTATATCAATTCAGAATGCAACAGGTAAAGCACACTGTAATACGCAGTATAAAAGGTTTGAGATACATTATTGTATTTAGCCAGTTATTCCTGGTGCCTCTTTGTGGATATTTTCTTAATTACAGGACGTTTTCTCTCTGCTTCACACATGTCAGAAGTATACTTTGGAATATAAAAACATGGAAGTGCTAAAATACATTGAAACGTATCCAGAAAAATCAAACTCAGGACCCATTTATCTCTATACACAAACAGCTCTACCTTGTGTATAAACTATCTGTCCCATCCATCTAACCCCCCTTACAAAAAAAGATTAAAAAATATCTTGATGCAGAAAATTTTTCCATCTTCTCACGTCTGCATTCATGCAACTTCATGATCAGGTTTCCTTTTCCAAATATTAATATGTAAAATTAACAGTTACTTTTCCTGGGGCTTTTCCAACATCTTCAGTGCTAATCTTCCAACCATTAGCAAACTGTATAAGGGGGAAAAACCATATAATTTAACAATAATAACAACAAATTGTCAGTTCATTTTCAAGTACTTCATGTAAGTGATGCATGGGAACAAAAATAATACACAAAATATGATTCACTCCATCTCAGTTAAATTAAATGAGTAAGAAATCACACACAGGAGGTTAAAAAAAGTATTGTACCTGACGCCAGCAATTAGCCCTGCAGGCATGAATTTTCTGGAGTGGTAAAATCTTGTTCCCATGACAGCAGTCAGTGCTCCAGATGTAACTTAAATGAGAGATTGTACAGTCCAGTCAGAAGAGATGCATGTGTTGGGGAATCATAATTAAAAACTAACAGAACAGAGAGAAGTAGCAGAATCAAGTAAAAAGAGAAACAGGGTTACTTCACTTGACGGACTTAAGAGAGTCAATAAATGGTGTACATTTTAAAATGCCTCAGTTTGTAAAGAGTAAGTATTCTACATCAAGTTCTAGCAAACAGTGCACTCCATATGCTTCTGCACATACTCCTCAAATTTGTTTTTCAAAACTGAATCTCCTTTTGAGACTGGAAATAATTTATGATACACTGCTCTAGAACTCACTCCTTCCCCACACAGGCAAATCACTAAACTTGCACACATGATTCCTCCACTTCTCAAAAAAGGGAGAGAGCATTTGTCTAACTTGTAGTAATCATGTCTAACATGTAGCATCATGTCTAACTTGTAGTAGTGTTCTCAGAATTAACTAATTTATGTTTTCAAAAGACTTCAAAAGGGAAGTGTGCTAAGCATTACCAAGGTGAGAGTTAATCGTCCCTGACCACTTGACACAGACAGGAGCCAGGTAGTTTCACTGACTCAGTAAGAAAGAAAGGACAGTCCCGGGAACATGGTATCTCAAATGAAGACTAAATGCTAAAAATCTGTAAGGAAAACATGCACTGATGAAATCCTTACCCTTAGTACGCATCTGCTACCCAGTGGTAATAGCTACACACACATTGCTCCAACAACTCTTTTATCCCCTGCCAGTGCTTCTATGTGATGAGTGGTCCTGCAGGATCCAGTTCATCTTCAGTCCTAGCCATGACATCCTTCCTCCCTAACACCAGCCAAAATATTGTCACTGACATCTATTAATCTCATGTAATGAGATATGTAAGAGGCTGGGACCATAATCTAACACACAATAAAACTAAAATATTTCAGTATTAAAATGCTTCAAGCTCTAATTAGTAGCCAGTCTTCAAAATACATGCACCTCACAATGGAATTTTGTTCCAAACAGCAGTAGAACACATCTTCTGCAAAAACTTTAAAGCATGAACAGAAAAAGACTGCATATGCTACTGAGCTACAGAAATATATCTGTGTCTCACATTTGGGAAAACACTTGACCTCACACTTCTTAAGCTTGCTGTATCAACAGTTTATTAAATTATTAAGGCTTGACCACACACAGCTTTTGGCCAGGCCAGTAGGTGTGGAAGTGGACTGCCTGAAAATAAAGCAGAAGTGGAGAAAAATGCTGGGCCTTCCCCTATCACTTGACTTTTACATGTCAAAGAGCCAGATGCTATGTCTGCTTCAGGGAAAAAATGCAATAGTCAGTGGTGGCTCTTTAAACACTGACTAAGCAGTAACTCTCCACAGTTACCTTCTCAAATCAGGGGGAAGGGAAGCTCCAGTTCTGAGAAGGAAGAAACAGCATTACTGAAGCTTGCTTCTCTCTTAAATCTCCCCAGGCATCAACACTTTTGTAATTTCACATATTTGTCATATATAAAAATAAACCAATCACAATCTCTGCCATTTTCTGTGATAATAAAATAGTCTGCTAGGGGTATGGTCAGTCGAAGGGGAATCTCACTTCCCAAAATGTTACAGCCTCCTGCAAGATGCTCAAAGTAGGAGGATCCAGCCTAAAAGAGGTCATACATCCATTTATTAGCACTTCTCTTCCACTATCATCCTTCAAACACATCAGTACGACACAGCTGCATGTTGGCAGCCATGTTCAACCAGTTCAGCAAAGTTTAGACAGGACTGAAGTTAGATTTGTAACACTATCTGTGCTTAACTGTTCTGTGAAGACCTTCACGTACTCATGTAAAATGTATAGAGTAAATATAATCTTTTCTAAATAAAATTTTAAATTACTTACTCAGAGAAACCCAAATGTTATTTGGATTCTGTGAGATCTGATAAGCACCCAGTCCAGCCAAACTCCCAAAGAAAAGGCCAGCAGCTAGTGATGGAACACTACCTGAGTAAGTAGAAGATAATGCATGTATTAGAAACTTAAAAATTACTTTGGTCAGCAGCTTTACCTGTTTTGTAAAACACCAAAAATTATAAAAATAAAAATAAGACAGGCATTCATCATTCATTGTCATAAAGATGATTAGAGAAGGGTTTTTTTAAGATATTGAAACCATGCTGATCAGCACCAAGAAACACTTCAATTACTCTTGCATAAGATAAATACAGAATTAGTATCTGGTTCTCTAACAGCAAAGCCATTAATACATTCATGATTGAAAGAACAGTGAGAAAATCAAAAGAATTGGTGTTTTCCTTGCACAAACTGAAGCATGTTGTTTCAAAACAGTGTTATGAAAATTCCCTGAGAGACAGTTAAGTAGAAGGACTAAATTGTAAGAATTTAAGATCAGAAAAAAAGGACATGTGGGTGGAATTGGGCAGGAGAGCATTCAAAGAATTGCCAAGGAGCAGGGTGGAGTTGAACAAGAAAGGTCTTATCTCCCAAGTACGCCTAAGATTTGATCCGAAGGTAACTGCACACTTTGGAAGAAGGCTTCCTGAAATCACCTAAACTTTGAATCAAGTCCTCAGTATAAATGATAATCCCAAGCTACCAGAAAATAAAACATACCACATCTAAATTGGTGATTTATAGAATATATCAAGTAATGAAGTAGTATGATAACTGTGAGTGGTGAATGCCCTCCATAATGCTAAGGGAAAATTAAGGACTTAATGCTACTGAAAGTGGCTCTTCATACATTCTGTTTCTGAGGTCACTTTTCAAAGATCTGAGACTGAAAAACTAAGCTGATAAAGATCTCCTCTCAATGTTAAAGGAGGACTGCATATTGCTTCCAGAAAGCAATCATTTTTCAATCACCAACAAGGTTACTGTAATATTGCTTTATATCCTCCTTTTGGTATAAAAAGCAAGAGACAAAGATGATAGAAAGCACCTGATATACTTGTACATGTGCAAGGATAAGGTGCACACTCTAGCAGGGGGCTGCTTTACACAGAATATGAGTTAAAAACAAATCTGTGGTAGCTACAACGCTTTCCACAAGCCTGGGAGCCAAGAAAAATCCATCACATCCTTGAATTTTACCTCAAGGCATTGTTTAAGTAGCTGTGACACATACACTTGCTAGGACAACCACATCAAGAAGTTCCTACATCTCAAAACACAGGGACCCAGAGAAGGAAGACAGAAGAATCAATCAATGAATCAATAAATCACTCACTCACTCCTCACTCTTCCATTGCCATGTTCTCATATTCTTCCAAAGGCACCTACTACTGCCCCCTGTCTGTGTGGCTAGCTATATCTGGTTCTAGAGTAACAGATCCGATCAACTTAGCTCTTTGCATGGAAAATCCATTTTCTTTTGGTTTCTCCAAGTTATTAGTAAGGACACAATGGCTCCTTTGTATGGTGTGGTTTTTTTTTTCTCTCCAGCAGTCACCATACGAGTTTCTGTTCCCCTTCAATAATCCTGTGACCTGGATTCCCTTGCCTGAGCATAACCATGTCCTCCCAGTTGGGTTCCAGAGGACAAGAAAGACACCTATCATTTCGTAATGGCCTTGGAGAAATACAGATGGAATTAGTTAAGTTCTTAGTATTGTCCCTTCTGTCCTGAACTCCACTCACAACCCAAAAGATAAATCCAAGCCAATGGAAAACAGACTGGAATAGGCACTAGCATCTCACATAGTCAAATGCACTGGTAAGAGTCTTACTTACTTCAGCAATGCCCCTTCCTATCGTAAAAACCAAGATGGCTTAGGGATTTTCAAAGCCAAAAAGGCAGTGTTGCAGCAGGAATTAATCTACAGTTCTGTCTGGAGGAGGGAAGACTCAGAAAAAGGCCAGGAAATGAAAGCAGTAGGTCAGAGGGTAAGCTTATAATGCAGAGCCCAGAAGAGAAACAAGTTTAAGGACTGATTTGCACTATTCAGCTCTACTTGGAGAAAAGATAGTTCTGAAAGCTCTCTGCAGCTTGCAGTATACTGTTATCATCAAAGATTAAAATGGGAATAAATCTCTTAAGGGGGAAAAGTGGTGATTTATGTCATTTGAAGACACAGAACACTTATATAATGCTTGTATTTTAAACAGCAGGGAAAAAAGCCTTTCTGAAGCAAACTTATGACAGTTCATCCAAACAGCACAGCACAGATATCAGCATGCACCAGAAAGCAGATTAGGGCCTTATCAGCCCAAAGCACCAGCTCAACTCAAAATCCACCACACCCCAACAGCAGCAAGTTATCAGCACATGGCACAAACCGATAAAATTTACACATGGGTCAACGTCAAGATAGGGAAGCTTTCGTAAAAAGCTGCCCAGCTCACACCAAGGTATTGGGGAGAGGGAGGAGGGGGTGAGGGGGAAGAGGGAAGGAGACAGAAGCACCTTTCGGCATCCTACCTGCTTTTGCATAGCCAATGATCCCTCCTGATGCCACCAGGGCGGCGTAGCCAAAGCCGAGCCAGTCCACTGCCATGCCGAAAACTGGAAGAGAAAATTGGGGTGAAGATCAGCACCTCTTACCCTTTCTCAGGGGGAGAAAAAAAGGGGAAAACAGCAAAGCATTTTGCCGTGGCGGGCTTTTCCACGAGCAAAACCTGCCTAAAGGCCGAGCCCTGAGGCGGACCCAGGAGACGGAGCCGGCTTCGCTGGGAAGGCAAAAGCCCGGGGGGCACAGGGCGCTGGCGGGCCCCACCTGCGCAGCAGCCCCGCTCCGCAGCCACCGGGGCGGAGCAGGCGGCGGAAGGGGAAGCGAGGGAGCCGCGCACCGCCCAAAGCTTCCCTTTTCCGGCTGTTGGAGAGAAGGGAAGAAAGGATGCAAGCACAAAACCCAAGCAAAAGCCCACCCAGGAGACAGGCAGGGTGCCCCCGCAGCCAGGGGAGGAGGCGCTGGTTTCTCTCCACCTACCTGCAGAGCTCCCGGGAATCCCCCGGCACGGCGGGAGGCAGGGATGCCCGAACGAGCCCTGGTGCCTACAAATGGCTCAGTACAGACCAGGTTTTGTGCTCATGTTCAGTGAGGGGCAAACCTCCCGCAGGACTGCGGTCGTGTGCACCTAATCCATCCCGGTCCTCATCCAGAAGTGGGGTTACGTGGTACAGCTGAGAATTTGGGATTGGGGTTTTGGTGTAGCATGAGCTAAGACTCTGGGCAGCCTACAGGCTGCTTCTAGCTTTGATCAGTAATTTCAGTATAGCACTTGTATGGAACAAGAGCAGGAGGATTCTAGATTGTAGAGGATTTCTAGGACCTCCAAATTACAAGCTAGCGCACCAGAAAAAGCAGTCTTCTGCTGCAGAAGTAATGCAACAGTGGGAGATGGAAAACATCTTGTAAAGAAAATGTTTTGCTGCCCCTTTTTTTTAATAGCGAAAAACGTGGAGATATTTATACCTGCCTACAAAGCTAAACTCTTTCTCCTTTCCCAATGCTGAAACTCCTTTTCTTCATGTAAATGGTCCTCAATGATTTTACTCCAATTGTCCATGCACTTCCCTCCCATGGACGTTTCACCCTATAGAAAGAAAAATACGCATGTAGCCAGATCCCTAAACTTAGGAGGTTCAATTCCTCTTCATAATAGAAGGTATAAAACGTGAGAGGCCTGTACTTTCTGCAAAATGCATCTTTCCATAGCTGCATTTCAAATTTTGCCATCTTTATTTATTAGCCTAATGGTCAGAAAGTGGAGACCAGTTTAATTCCTTTATTTGCCTCAGTGGTTTAAGTAGGAATTTCCTCCCTCTGTGCAAAGTGCCACAACCAAAGTGCCACATACTTAAACTAGACTGGATGGGATTTCCTTTTCAATTCAAGCTGTGTAATAGCTATGAGGTTCAAGCTTCACTGGGCTCTGCTTTGTGATCCAGCACAGGGATTCCCCAAGGGGGGAATCAGGAAAACTGGAATAAATCCACAGCTGCTGGAGCTGTTGAACTCACCCGGGGCTCAGCTGAGATTTAGCTCAGGGGAGCTGTTGTTTCTTGCAGCTATGGTTCCATCTACTCTCTTCAGTGTCATACACACCCGCCCCTTCTGACAGGGACAGTGTTGTCACTGCTGACATCTCCTCTCTCTGCACTACTGCCTCCCCTCTACCAATCTAAGCAGTTCCCTGAAAACTGGAATGGAAAATGTGCTGAAAAGGAAGATGTACACAAAGATACAACAACAAACTGCCAAGTACACATTAGTAGCAGAGTATTCACTCAAGGTATAAAAAATACGTGTTTTCCCCAAAGGACTGTTCTTCTTCATCTCCAGTTCACAAATTGTTCTGAGTCTCATGAGATACATAACTCTTTGTTACCATACAGGGGGCTTGGATTGTTATAAATGTGTAATATTTACTTCTAAGTCCAAACTTTAGAACCCAAATTCTGTGGAATTTTTGCTTTTTAATCTTAAAATTATGTGCAGAATGGATTTTTTTTCCTAGTGCTCCTGCAAACCTGCTTCTGCAATTGTGATGACTGTGCCCATGAGCTCATGTATTTAAAAATTCAAACAATAAAAACTGTTTTAGTAGTGGCAGACTTTTGTTGAGGACATAGGATAAGCAGTATCAAATAAACATAACACTTTGTAAGTGAAATCACTGTACACAATTCCTTTATTTAAGCTTATACTTTTTAAGTCTTATATTTACTGTAGAAGCCTTATGAATTAAAAATGTTTTGGCACCTTTCTGTCAAGTCAACAAACCATTTGAAGTCCTATATTATTTGCATGTGTTTGTGAACACAAACATTTAGAGTATCATTAAAATGAAAAGCTGTGAAAGCTCAAACTTAATCCGTTTAATGTTGAATTAAACTGAGCTTGCATAAATTAGTTCCATTTAATATCCAAACAAGGGGCTCTGATCATTTATCTAAGTAAGGAAAGCAGTTACAGAAGGTAAATATAGACGCCCACTTCCAAAAGAATACTGCCACAAGAACAATTCTGTAACAGCACTGACGATGCTCATTTTGTTTCAGTATCAGAGCATAGAGCCGAACTGGAGTTACATCCTGTTTTATATCCCTAAACCAGCCTGCATTCCTGTATCCAGATTTGGCTCAATTGTTTTTCCTGATTTTCTCTACTTTTTCTCTTGCTACACAAATAAGGAGGAATGGATGAAGTGCATCAGAATAAAGCATAATTCCAATTACTCTTTGAAAACAGAAATAGTAATGCCTGCTCCAGTAGTGCAGAAAACGTGACTTATACCTTAAAAATAGAAAGGAAACATTTAGTTCAGCTCTTCGACCTTGTTCTCTCCAGCTCAACTTTGTTTTTCCCATTGTATATTTGTAATAAGGCTTAGGATAAATTCCTGTTCCCATTGACTGAGAAGGTCAGGAATTTACTTTTTGTTTACATGGAAACAAAAGAGATAGGTGACATTTTATCAGCATGGCAAAAATTTCAAGTGTTATATAATTCTTTTTTAACAACATGGCTCAGTTCAAGGACTTGAAAAAATGCAGTGGGAAGCGGGAAGAAAAGGTAAAACCTTATTGATATAAATTCTTCCACCTAAAATGATGTATCATATTCTGAAAAAAATGTTTCAGTCATGTAAACCATGTGTGCTAAGATTTAAAAAAAAATTAAATGTATTAAGTAGGAACACAGTAAAAAAGCCAAACATTGTGCTTATAAAGTTCATGTATAAGTCCACATCAAGAATTAGAAATTACATTTTTCCAGGTGTGTAGAATGGGAGGTGATTATCATATTTTAAGTAATGTTAACATGTTCTTTCTTACAGTAGGAAAAGAAATGAAGGACAAAGGCAGACCATACCTTGAGTCAAATAAAAAGTAACATTTTCAACACTAAAATGAAAAAGTGTACATGTTTTCAATATGCATTTAAGTGAAACAAAAATATAACTGAGACAAATGCAGCTATTTTTATTATTTTAACTTGCTTTTTCAGAGCCAGTTAAAAAGTGTATGGTACTGTTAGTAGAAAAATATAAACATTACATATTATTAATTTAATTTTGCTTTCTTCACTTAGGGAAAGTTTCCAGAATGATCAGTCAGATTATTCGGGTAAGAACATTAATTACTTTTAATTACTTTTAAACAACACATCGGATCAGAGGTATATGTCCTGTTAGGGTTTACATTCTTATAAAAACTAGGGCAACACCAGCCTCCTTTTATACAGGAGAGAAAGTAGCTGCCTTCATGCCGAGCTATTCTGTTTCTTCTTCTTCTTTTTCACTGGAGCTTCCAGCTTTGGTTTCTCTGGAATAATTTTTCTCTTTCTTTTTGCTATTTTAACCCTTTTAGTAGTCCAAAAATCTTTGTTTATCCTGGATATTGATGGTTTTTCACCTTCTGTTTCTGAAAAAAAGCAAGGAATAATTCACACTGGCCTTTATGTCCAGTCTCTGTAGTCTAAACGGCACAGAGACTGATTTGTATTTAATTTTTAAAAAAAGGGTTATAAATAGCTTTTTATTTTACAGTGGAAAGCACCATTTATGCTAGTTTTGCCTGTGAAATTAAAATATATAAAGATCAAGCATGTAAATAGATTACAAAGTAGGAGAACAACAGCAGAAAACCCAAACAAATCTGAGCTAGATTTCGTAAGTTGCCCAGCTACAGTGGCCACAGGCCTCATTTTGCTTACAGGAAAACAAGACATGCAGTTCTACCAACTGTTTATTTTCTTATCTGTCTCAAAAATTTCACAGTGGCTTCCTCACTATGTTATTCCAGTAAATAGAAAGAAAACTTGAATAAAAGTGAAAAGAGGCTTATGTTCTCCAACAAACACATGGGCTTGAGACACTATCAGATTGGTAAGTGTATCTGTATCACTTGCCAGCATCACATCCCCACTTCTTCAAAATTCCAGAACATTTTCCAATAGATGTAGTAGAAACCTCCCACTTGGTGTATTCCATTTCACAGTCACATTAACAGTTCAAAACACAAAGCTCTGTTACCTTGAGATGATGTTGCAGTTTTATCAGAGTTTTCTTTCATTTCTGAAGCATGGTCAAGCCATACTGCAAGACATGTCAGCCTAGCTTTGGTATTGACTTCACACAGTAAAGATGGCCCATTTTTAATCTGAAGAAAACATAAAAGAAGATCATTTAAACCTTATTTTATTTCTGGTTAAATTTAATGAAGTATTTGAAGTGAGAAAGCATCTTACTGCCCACTTTCATTGTTAGGCAATTGTATCACTCAGCTCTTGGAATACAAACATTCTATTACAGATATCAGGGGATAAAGTGTCACAGACACATGTGCTGTGTTAACAGCACCAACCCACTGGAAACTACTGTTTTAGGATATTCCACCCCTCGGAGCTGGACAGAGCAGCCCACATAGTCATGCAATACTTTGCCTACAGGGAAAGGAATTTGGTCAAAAGAAATACAATATTACACAGAAAAGTAAAGAGTTCCCTGATCACTCTGTCAATTCTGCACAAGGGAACAGAAATGCAAGGTGAAGAGGAAAGAGGGAGATCACTCCTGCACTTACAATTAAAAATAATCAGAGTGGGTGAAATTAAAAACAGGCAAATTCAGACTTGAAGTGTATATATGTTGAGAAATAATTATTTGAGCTAAGATACTTATCATAAAATATAGTAGATCCTTTGTAACTAGGCAATAAATTTTAAAAATCTATTTCTGATTTTAAGAGCAAACAATAAACACAATAAACTTTAAAGATAAGACATGATTCCTTGTTGAACTGTGCTACTCAGAACTGTTTAAAATACAGGAAATACAAGTACCCAGTATATTTATGTATTTGTATTTCTCCAAAGGATAAGGTCCTCTCCTGACATGAACAACCACTTCCCCTGCCCAAACCATAGACTTCATGTTTTTAAAAGAGTAGCAACAGTCATCAACATTAGAAACATTCACAGTCCTTAACTAATTACATAGTCATAATATACATAACTGATTAGATAGGCATAAGCCTGGCTAGGTCTGATGGGAAGCATGATTTTACGTAAAGTGGAGATGAGATCTCATAATATCATCAGATTTTAGAGTTTGTTTAAAAAAAAAAAACAACTACAAAGATGAAAAAAATATGAGTGCATATACGTGCATAGACACATCTCTACTGAACTTAACACGGAAGAAGATCAAGACATCCACATTTCATGTAAAATTTCCTCAGTGATTTAAAATGAACTCTTACAACAGAACTGTCTGCAATTCTGGTTCTCTGTTAATTTTCTTAACTGCAACAAGTCATCTAATACACCAACCTTATCAAGATCCAGATTCCACATTTTAATGTAACCGTCACTGGATGCAGTAACAATAACATGCTGTCCTTCTCTTTCAAAACTATAAATATCTTTTATTCTGTGAAAAGGAATACATTTTTATCTTACAGCATCACAGTTCACTTCACACCAGTAAGCTGAGAGAAATTAAAGATCAATAGGCAACAGTCTAAAAAATCAGTTTGAACAAAAAAACCCCAAGTCACAGGAAGGAACTTGGAACTTGGATCTGCTTTGAGTGCTGTCATTTATATTAGGAACACTTGCCTTTGCTAGGCTTATTAGGATCCAATTCAGAACTCTTTAATACTTTAAAGCATACTCTATTAGACACATCAGAGACATTACTGCTAATATTTTTGTGTTTTGATGAATTCAAAGCAATATTTGGACAAATATTGGGTATTCAGAAACAGAAAATACATGATTACACTCCTATTGTTTGAACTGAATAAAACTTTTTTGTAAGCATTCTAAAGAATCAGATTCAGTAAAGACTGGTTAATACACAAATACACACACACTCTCTCACACTCACTCACAGATTTAGAACAGTAATATTCTTGATTCTGTACCCTATTGTTTTTGTAACATGCATGGACAGCACAGTACTTGTGCTCATATAAAAAGCAAACAAGTCTGTTTGGAATTTAGCACATGAACAAATTCACTTTCTACACTAAAGAAAAAAGCAAAATATGCTGAACATTACAAACCATTGAACTTTAGAGAGGACTCAGCATTGCCATAAATATTTAAATAGTAAACAAATATAGAATACCTGTTTTCATGAGCTTTAAATTCACACAGGCATTTTTGAGAGTCACAGCTGTAGAACCTAATCATTTCATCATCTCCAGCTATGGCAAGGATAGAATCCTTGGAATGGGAAAAGAGAAATGCAAGTGTGATTAATTCCACAAGTTTTAAACCAATTAATTTCCCAACACCTCTTGTTTTTGTACTTACTGTAATAAATCTAAGTGAAGAAATCCTCTTCTCTGTTGTAATGGTGCCAGAGACTGAAGCTGTGTCAAGTCTGTAGATATCCACTTTGTTTGTTATCACGGTCACATACTTCTCTCCATCAGGGGACCATTTAATTATGTGTGCATCTGTACACATTGATACAGAGAATCTAAAAGTAAGAATCTTTAGAAGGTGCTAGATACTGTTTTCTACCTAGACCTAAGAAAATATTCAGTGAAAAATCAAATAAACTAGAACAAACAGCTATGCTCTTAAATGTTTATTTCTGATTATCAAAAACATGTAAAGAAAAACAAACTAAACCACATTTATTTAAATGCTCTGACCTCAAATTTCAAGGAAAAAAAAGGATTTCCTTTAGTGGTACTGTGTTTTCCTTTTGCTAAATGATTATTATTAAGGACATGAGCTTACATGTGCTTGCCTGCGTGTGCAAAAAAGACATTGTGAAAGTTTGCAATTAACTGACTTGATTAATTCAGTCAACTTTTCTTTACATGAAAAACAAAACTATCAAATTGCACTTAATTAGTGGATTTGGATTGATAAACTCACTTTGCTTCAGGTTTTTGATAAAGGCTGATCGTCCTTCAACAAGATTCCAAGTTCTGAAACACAACAGGTAATGTGCATTCTGGTTAAAAACAGCACAGCAAAACTGAAATCCAATCTGCTGACATGAGGCACCCAAAGGAAGCTTTTAAGCTTCTCTATGCATTTTTCTGCCTTCTCAATGCAAGAAAAAAATGATGAGTTCATATATTGCTTGCACACTATAATGTTGAACTTGTGTTATTTATTTTCTAAACCACCATTTGCAATACTGAGCCCAAAAGGAGGCTAACAGCGATTTGTGCTGTAAAAACAGCTTTTTATATCCCTAAAACAGGTATCTACAGCAACATGGAAACACTCCAAGTGAAAAATCACACTAAACAAAACCTGGCACTTTTCAAAAGTTTAAGCAAATTGTTCCAAAATGCAAACTTATTTATACATCTGCAAGTAACTTGTGGAGAGTCAGAGCTCACAAGAAGAAGGTAAGCTGGCACTTAGAACTTCAAAAGACAAACCAATGGATCTTTGAACCATTTGATAACAAATATGTTTTATCAGTGTTGCACAGCCTAGTCCCAACATGGAATTGTTGCTTCTAACACCATATTAAGAGTTACTGAATTATGATTCTCAGCATTCCTTTATCAGTTTTGACTCACCTCAATGTTTTATCTGTTCCGACTGACAAAGCTAATTTCCCAGAAGGATGAATAGAAAGAGATGTCACATGTCCCCTGATCAAAACAAAACATTAGTCACATGTATTATTTACGAGGAAAATAGACATGAAAATGTATGCGAATGTGAAGATCTACGAAACTCACTTATGTGCCTTAATGGATTTCAGACATTCCCATCTCTTTGTGTTCCAGATACAAATGAGTCCATCTTCAGCTCCACTTAGTAGATGTGCAGTCCCATAGAACTCCAAACAAGTTATTGTGCCTAGAAATAGAATTAACAATGTTGTACACACTGAACAGTTATTGCACAAATTAACAGAGAACATACAACTTAACAGAAAAGCTTCTTCCATCAAGGCATGCCCCCTACTACCCTAACCTTGGGAAAACCTAAATTATTTCTTAAGTATTTTTTCAAAAAAACCTCAAACTTTCTTGCTATATTCAATAGTCTGATATGCTCTATCAAGCACCCTTTACTCACACACATCTGAACTCCACCTGGTCTGACCTCTGTCACAGCAGTACAGAGCACAGAGTCTTTCGTGAGTACTCCAACACCAGGGCAGAGACGGCAGAGAGCTTCTCTCAGTGATAGGAATGCTCCCAAGTCAAAGCCTTGCTCCTGACACACAGCTGAATTTACTGCACATGCTGCTTCCCCATAATCACCAGATGTATCATACATGAGTTAAGTTCAGCTACCATGCCCAATCCAGCCCCTGGATCTTTTTGGTTAATCAATACTGAGCTACAAATGACCCAAACAGATTTATTTGGACAGCCATTAACAGATGACTGTACCAATGATATAGACAAAGGGTGCACCCTCAGCAAGTCTGCAGATGACACCAAACTGTGTGAGTGGTGAGGGATGGGATGCCATCCAGAGGGACGTGAACAACTTCAAGTAGTGGGCCATGGGAACCTCAAAGTTCCACAAAGCACAGTGCAAGCTGGTATCAGCACAGGCTGGGGGATGGACAGATTGAGGGCAACTCTGCCGAGAGGGACTTAGGCTTGCTGAGGGCTGAGAGGCTGGACATGACCCAGCAATGTGTGCTTCCAGTCCAGGAAGCCACATGTGTCCTGGACTGCATCAAAGGCAGCGTTGGCAGCAGGGTGAGGGAGGGGATTCTGCCCCTTTGCTCTGCTCTTCTGAGACCCCACCTGGAACACTGCATCCAGTTCCCCAGCAGGGAAGGTCCCCAGCATAACAATGATGTGAACCTGTTGAAGCAAGTCCAGAGAAGGGCCACGAAGATGACCAGAGAGATGGAACACCTCTCCTGCAAGGAAGGGCTGAAAGAACTGGAATTGTTCAGCTGGGAGGAGGCAGCAGGGGGGCCTTATTGTGGCCTTCCAGTACTTGAAGGGGGCTTATAACAAAGACAGGGACAAACCTTTCAGCAGGGCCTGTTGTGATAGGACAAGGGGTAATGTTTTTAAACTAAACAGGGTCAATTTAGATTAGATGTAGGGAAAAAGTGTTTATACAAGGACAGCAATGATACACTGAAACAGTCAGTTGCCCAGACACTTTGAAACACTCAAGGCCAAACTGGATGGGGCTCTTCGTAACCTGATCTGGTTGAAGATGTCCCTGCTCGCTGCAGTGCGTTTGGACTAGATGACCTTTAGAAGATCCTCTCCAACCTTAACTGTTCTGTGACTGTATCATGTACTTTGCAGTTGTAATTCAGGCAGCACATACAGTGGGAAATGTACCAGGTTAACGCCCCTAGCAGCAGCAGCCTGCTCTCACATACAAACTCTTTTTTGTGTGGCTCATGTACAAGAACTCTGAGAAAGACAGAAGCTGATCTAGATAAACCATCCTGATAGAAGAAAAATAACACATAAGCCATTTGTGAGTCATTACTTCTTAACCAGTTAAAATTACAAATTATTTAAAGCAGCAGCAATATTTGTGAGCTAATACCAATTTTTTTTTTATTACCTTTTATGCTCAAAAGCTTACCTTGTTTGTATGATCACACCATCATGGCTGAAACACCACCATTACTACAGTACTTATTAGTACTTACACTACTACTCTACTTATTAGAAAAAAAAATCAGTTTTCTTTTTCTCGCAAGGGCCAGTTTTTCAGCTACAATTTTTTATCATTAACGTTTTTTATAAAGAAATGCTCCCTTACCATTGTGCTGTAGCAGCGCCCCATGTTCTATCTTCTTTTTCATGTCATAGATTTGGATTGTCTCATCTCTGCTTCCAGTGACCACATATCTGTTATTCACTGCTACTGCTGACAATGAGGCAGAGTGGGCATGATGTGTAAAATCAGGGACGACTGTCCAGGACTGTAAACGAAATGCAAAACAAGCGGGTCTTTCTCAAGCTTACCATAGAAAGCTTCCACTTCATTGTCCTCTACTTTTTTTTAAGCATAAGCTGAAAGTATATGTGTAAAAATCAGAATCACAGAATCAAATAGGTTGGAAAAGACCTCTGGGATCATCATGTCCAACCCATGACTGAACATCACCTTGTCAACCAGACCATGACACTGAGTGCCACATCCAGTCTTTCCTTTAACACCTCCACGGATGGCGACTCCACCATGTCCGTGGGTAGCCCATTCCAATGTCTAATCACCCTTTCTTTGAAGAAATTCTTCCTAAAGCTCAACCTAAATGTCTGCTGGCACAGTGTGAGGCCATGTCCTCTTACCCTGTGACTGGTTGCCTGAGAGAAAAGGCCAATCCTTACCTGCCTACAGCCTCCTTGCAAGCACTTGTAGAGAGTGATAAAGCCCTACCCGAGCCTCCTTTTCTCCACACTAAACACCCCCAGCTCCCTCAGTCACTCATTGGACTTGTGCTCCAGACCCTTCAGCAGCTCCACTGCTTTTCTCTGGACCTGCTCCAGCATCTCAATGTCTTTTCTGAACTGAGGGGCCCAGAACTGAACACAGCACTCCAGCTGTGGCCTCATCAGTGCCGAGTACAGGGGGAAGAATTACACTTAGCTGTAAGCAAAATGGGATCTTATAGAGTTAATGTGCTTTTAGGAGATTAGGCCAAAGGATTTAAGCGTGCAAACCGCCCCTTGTAATCAGTGCTTGCTTAGACCAAACTGTCTCAGCACAGAGATAAATCCCAAGGACAAGAGAGGCGGATTCTCTCGTTTTCCATCACTGCAGGCTGGAGACACGCCTTCCACCTGGCCCCAGCCCACGTCCATACATCCTCCGCGCCGCCTCGGGAGGAGCGACCTCGCACGGCGGACCCCGCGCCCACGTGGCTGCCCGCAGCCCGGAGGCTCCGCCGCTCCCGGGAGCCCTTCGGGACAACGAGGGGGCCGAGCCTGGCGGCGGAGGCCGCGGGAAAGGCCGCCCCGCCCCCGCAACGCGCTTTAAGAGCCCCGGCGGCGCCCGGAACCGCGGCTGCGGGTGGGCGAGGCGGTGAGTGCCGGGGCGCGCTTCCAGAGGGGCGGGTGGGGCATTTCCCTCACAAACTTCCCTGGAGGCCTTCGAGACCGGGCTGGATGGGGTTTTGAGCACGCTGGTCTCGTGGGCGAGGTCCCTGCCCATGGCACGAGGTTGGAACTAGGTGGCCTCTAAGGTCCCTTCCAACCCAGACCGCTCTGTGGTTCTGTGCTGCTTCCCTCCCTCCATTCCCGCCCTCCCGTTACCTGGCCGGGCCGCGTGGCGAACCCCAGCAGAATCTCCTCGTAGCACCCCGCCACCAGCTCCATCTGCCGCC
>VYXD01012565.1:48591-62474 GCA_013397195.1 Hylia prasina | reverse complement strand
AAAAAAAAGGAATAAAATTAAAAGCTGCTATGTTGTGTGTGTAATGTAATTAAGGAGATGTTTGAATTCTGGAGGTTGATGCTGCTCCACTGCTTAAACGAAAGCGAGCTGTGGCTGTAGATATAGTTAAAGCAAATGTAAAAAAATGTATTCTGTTAATACATGCTGTTTTAACTGCTTTTAAAATGTTTTTTGTTTTCTAGTGAAAAGGTGAACATCGCACAGGGAGGCTTACAAAACCGGTTTTGCATTAAAGTTGGTGATAGCCAACCAAGAAGCAGTTGCATCACTTGCCTCCTGATAGCCTCTTGCAACAGGAGCGCTCTGTTGTGCGTGCCATCTTCTCTTAGGTCTGCACGAGTGAAAAGTGGTAGGTTTAAAAAAAGTTACTGTGCAGCTGTGAATTCAAAAATCAGTATTTCAGTGTTGAGAGCATGGAGGAGTTTATGGTTCCTTTTATTAAAAACTAGTGTTAGAGGAACATTGTTATGTGGATATTTGCATTAGTAATGACCGCCCTTAACGGGGAGAAGTTGCTGCTGATAATTTTTTATAATGAACACAATTACTTTCAGTTAGCACATGCTCAGTTTACCATGTGCTAACCTTCTTAGTATTTTAGGCCAGTATTTTAAGGGCTTGTTTGTACTTGACTCTTTCCTTGGCTTCACAATGGCTGTGGGGATGAAGTTTGTAGTTATTGTGAATAGCACCATGCATGGATGCTCTAATTATGGTTTATGGCTATCCTGTGACAAGTTAGCCTAATCCATTTTCAGAGGTAGTGCTTCACTCTGCAGGCAAGCCTTTAAGGCAGTGTAGGTGCTATGTGTTTATTGCATTATGTGGCTGAGGATTTAATCAGCCAAGATGTAAAACGTTACATAAATTCTTGCGTGGAAATGGGAACTAGAACTTCAGCAGTCAAGTGTCTGCACAGGATTTACACCTGATGTAAAAAATCAGTTGGGGTGAAGAATGCTTGTGTGTGAAAGTAATCGCAGAATATTTTGCAAATGAAATTGGTTTTTGCATTCACTTCTATCTGTTGGATGACATGGGGGAAAAAGCCTAGAGAAAGGAGATGGGCATCAGCAAAAATACATTGCTCTTCAGACAAGTGTGTCCACTGGTTTAGTGATGGCAGTAAAATGTTAAAGGTGAATATGTGGAAAAGGCAAGAGAGGGAGGAAAAAAGGTGCAGACAAAGATCATGTTTGCTTGTACTGTGTTCTCATCCTGTTTTTATTTCTCCTATTCTTTAGCACATAGGAAGTACCACTGCTTGTTTTCAGCTGCATAGTTTGTGGTACAAGTGAATTTAAATTTGGCCAAAAGGGGAAGAAACCAGGGGAGGTTGTACAAAATATACTGAAGCTTATATCTTTTGCCTTGCTTTTAACTATTTTAGAATCTTTGGGATTACTGGGTTATTTATTATATGTAGGTATTTCATAATTAAGGGTAAGGTATAGGTGACTTAAAAGATCTCTAGAATTTTCTACTGCTTTGGACAGTGGGAAAACTTTGTGGTCTGTTACAGTGTAGGATAGTGAAGATTATATCTAATCATAATCCTCTTGGCCATATATCCTTTTTGTCTCCATTGTTTTAGCTGTGACAAGTCAGAACTTAATTTTTTAAGTTCTGAATTAATAACATTAAAGCATATGGTGGGGTGAACATATTTGGAAGTAATTAATATTGAGGATAAAATCCCTCATCTTCTTTTTCTCCTCCACGTTTTTTTCAGCTGGAGGAGTGTAATAAGTTGAACCTGTGCAGTCATACTGTTTGAGAAAGACAGACGACAGTTTGAACCATGGCAAGCCAGGTAAGATCATTTAGTCAGAAATACAGGCTTGCAGCGCCTAAATGGATTCCAGAACCATACTCAGATTTCCTAATAAATGTAAAGCTGACATAGCTAGCTTACTCTGAGTTGGGTGTTCTTTTAGTCCTATGATTTCTTCTGGCAATGTGGTAATTGGTGGCTGTCCTCAGGACACTTAATTGTGTCAACTCAAGCAGGTTGGGGGCATTACATTAAACTTTGCAGTTTGCACTATTTGAGCATGAGTCCTTGTGAAGGACCTTGCGTGTAACACTCTCTATATAAGGTACATGTGGAGATGTTATAGAGGAAGAACATTAAAGCCTGCGTAAGTAAATGCTGTGGAACATCACTCTTATTTTTGGAAGTCTTTGTTCTTCAGAATCTTAATTGAGGGAGGCAACCGGTATTAATAAGGCTGTTTTCCCTCTTTTGTATAGTGACCCCACTCACTTCCTTTTTGAACTGTGGTTTTTGGGGTTTTAGATTTTTTTTTCTTTTTTTCCCCCCTTCCCTGTGAGGCACTTTTTATGCCTCTCTCTTCCTGGCCTTGCATCTGGGTTCAAGTTTTCCCTCAGCCAAGCTAGTGCCTGTTCCTGGTCTGCTTTCTCCTTAAATTCCATTAATCGGCCTCTTGTTCCTGGCCTGGGAGAATGACTCACTGCTGGATAGTGAGGAGAGGCATCTCACAGAAGAAGAATTCCTAGGTGAGAGGAGATAGGGACAGCAGAGATCCTGTCTAGGCAAGAGTGACAATTTCCCTGCCTCTTCATCATGCAGCTTGTGCTGCGGCAGGGTTTTTTTGCATCCTGGAGCTCAAGCGGAACACAGTCCAGTCCTGAAGCTAATTAACATTTAGGATTGGCCAGCATCAAAGGGCTGTCTGGTTTGTCCCTAATTCCCAGAGGAAGCTGTCAATCCTTTAGCCAGCTTGACAAGTCAGGGGAATATGGCTGTTCATACAATCCTTTGGCTCTGTTATTTTTGCCAGGCGTTTTCCCCAGAGGCTGCTTTCCCTCATGGGAGGCGGAGGGAGAAATGGGACCCCAGGCTTCTTTCAAGGGCAAGGTGAATATGGGGAAATCACCTGTGGTGATGGGGAGTGGGAGGGAGGAATGTAAATGAGGCTAAATACTATAAAGGCGATTTTTTTCTCCCCACAGGACTTGATGGCAAAAAAAAGAGAATGTCTCCAGGCCTACAGCTGGTGGAGAACACCACAGAAGAAACGGAAGAAAAAGAACAAAATAAAACCAGGAAGAATAGAGTTTGTCCCTAGTAGTACTAACACAACCAGGTAAAGACCTTTAGAAAGGAGCAGCTCTGACCCTTTTATTTGTTTTAAATTGCTAAGGACTAACGAATGCCATCAATTATTTTAAAAATCCTGAAATGGCACACTTTGTGCCTGTACACTTAAGTATTGCTCATGGAATTGTAGTGCCATTTGAATAATGAAGATTTTTTTCCTAGTTTGTCTCTCATAATTGCTTGAGATACGGTGTCAAGATAGTCTTAGCTCTTTTTGAATTCTGACCGTAACTTATTTTTTCTTGGTAGTTTTGGGTGTTCTGCCCTTCAGACAACAAATAGTACTTTCTAAAACCAACTTTTTAAAAGATTCTTTAATAAATCTGGATCTTTGTTGAAATGCTTGCAAAAGTGGTAGAATGGACTCAGAGAAATTGATAACTTGCTGGAGTGATGGCATTGCACTTCTGTACACTGCTCAGCAGAGATTTGGAGTTAATACACTCTTCATATTTTGTCTCCTTATTTGTCTGGTAATAATTACTTGTGTGTACGTTAGATGCTTTAATAATGAAATGAACTGTGTTATTCTCCAACGTAATGTGGTCCTTTTATCTTTTGAAAGACCGGATTACTCAATATTTGTTGGGGAGCTGACTCCAGAAGTAGATGATTTTCAGCTCTATGACTACTTCCTAAAGAGGTACCCCTCATGTATTGACTGCAAAATAGCAACAGACCTCCTGGGATATTCCAGGTAATGCCTGTGAAACTGTATTAATGCTTTTAGTGTGTCTGTTGCTATAAGTAATATGTAAGAACCTGCATTTGAATTCGTTTTGAATTTTCTTCAGAGGCAGGAAGAGAGAGATTAGTCTCTGGTATTATTTTTTAGCAACATAGGTTCTTGTGGTTCTAAAACTTTATGGGTCATTTTAGCTGTTAATGTGTTAAGCTTCAGCCAAGTGCATATCTGCATGAAAGCATTAGATGGTGGGAGAAGGGAGAGCTCTGCATGGACATCTGTGCTTATCCACAGCAGTGTGTCCAATTAGTCATGTGCAGTACTGAGGACAAAATCATTCCCTTTTTACGTGTGGAAGAGAAGTGTAAGGCCTAGTAAATCTTAAGGGGTTGGGAGATGGAACTTCTAATATTAGTAAATAAAGCTTAGTAGAAGTTACACTGGCCAGGCAGAGAGTGAAGCAGGGTTGAGTTGAGTTTGCTGTTTGGAAAATACTGGCTGTAGTTGACTAATTCAAGAAACTTTAAAAAAAAAAAAAAAAGGAAATCTGAAAGAGCAAATTTAGAAAGAATAGTAGAGCAGTAGGAATGGGTTAATACTGATATATTAACTGCTGTAAGTGCAGAAATACAGAATCTGTTTACTTATGCAGACAGCAGTTCACATGTATTGTTTCACTGGCTTTTCAGCAAATTGCATCTAATGCTATCAACAAAGCTTTTTGCTTCTGGCCCAATTTTTTAATTTTGTGAAAGCATCTTCTGTGCATGTGCCTATGCCAGAGAGGTTGCTTAGGTAATAGAAGTTATAGTAGCTACTATTTTCTGTTTTCACAAAGACAGAAATTGAATTAATTGGCTTTGTAACTGTTATGAATACTAGAATTTATTTTCTCCCTTTTGAAAATTGTAGAGGGTATGCCTTTGTCAGATTTGGTGAGCAAGGTGATCAGATGAGGGCACTGCAAGACTGCCAGAATGCACCAGGTCTGGGGGGAAAACGAATCCGGCTGAGCATAGGAATTTCTAAAAGGTAACAAATGAGTTGTGCATTGATACAGTAATTCTGAATAATGGGATTCTTTTAGCTCTGCCTTTGTAAAGACTGTGGCCCTTGCTATAATGGCTGTACACGATGCAAAATCACAGAAGCATTATGTTTTGACTGCCTGGATCCATCAGCCTCTTGGAGGATTGCTGGGGAAATTCAACTCTTAGGTCTAGCTAGATTGTATAACTTGGGCTTAGCTGCTGTTGTGACCAACCTTAATGTTTACAGTAGTGAAGCCGAATGCATTTGTAAGTATTTCATTTTTGGGCCTGAGGAAGGTAGAAGGGGACAACAAGCATTTGTTTTTATTTGTTAGGAAGCTTTTCTTCCAGGCCTTTCCCCTTGGCTTGGACAAGGTAGTACATTGTTAGTTTTAAAGTAGGCTGGCAAAGGAAGGAACTCTTTAGTGGAAAAATACAGAATATAGAGGGGAAGAAGCCAAAGGAGATGTTGCTTGAACAGTTTGTTTAGAATACTACTCTTTGCTTCTCAAGTGGTTAGGGCAGCAGGAAATTTAAAGGGTTTCTGAGGGTTTTTTTTTTTTTGCCAGCTCAGTTATTTAAGACAGTCCAGTTAGAGACTTGGTACCAAATTTGATAAACTTTAATCCAGAATACAGACAAAAATAGAACTTTCTATGAAACAATTTCAGTATATATTCATGAGGCTAGCTTGCGTGTTCTGTTAGAAGGCTAAGAATAACAGCTCCTGCTTCTCTTCCTGATTTTGCCAGTGTTGCCTCATTGCTTTGGAACAGAAATGCCCTTACCCAAGAGAGCACTGTCCAGATTTGCTTTGACTAATTTGCTTTGAAAATGAGGTCCCAAAGAAAGTTTTCCTCACTTCTGCTATCCAGAAGAGTGTCAGCACTATTTTTAGATTTTCCTTTCCTACAGAGATGGATGTAGGAGAGACGTTGGAAGTAGAAGACTGAGACATTATGAAGTTGGTTGTTTGCTACAGTAGTAAGACAATAAAATACCTATTTATTAGAATGTATGTGTAGCATTCACAGTAATGGCAAAAATGTAATGTGGGTATTGAAATACACCACTAATCTACACCAGTTTCCGAATGGCAGAGTACTGTGCTCTTACAGCATCCAAAAATCCAGCCATCAGAGTAGTTTGTCATTAAGTCACTTACATTGGAAAAGATTTCTGAGCTCCTTCAGTTTATGTTCTTGGCAAAAAGCCCCAATCTGTGTTTTCTGTAGTAAAGTGGAGGTAAGAGACATTGGACACTGCAAACACAGGAGGCCTGCTTGTATGTAATCAGTGAGGAAATGTCTAAGCATAGGGGATTTCTTGGAATGTGCATCTGATTTATCCCAATGTTTTTCATGTAGTGTATCTGTTTTAGACCAATTATTCTAGTTCAGTGATACTTGTCATTAGTCAACTTGAAGTTGTCCCTGGCAAAAATTTGCTTAATAGAGTGAAAGCAGTGAAAACTAATCACCTGGCCCTTTGGTCTTCATAACTAATGAGTTTTGTAATTCTCCTGCTGCTTTGGCTTCATTCTGGATAATGGCAGTGCTGACTGCACCTGACAGCTAAGCTTTGGCAACTGTTGATGGACCAAAACTTGAGAAGGTGAAGGTAGACATGGTAAATTGACAGGCAGTGTCAGATGCTCCTCTGAAACAGATAATCTGACTTTACCGCTTGTTTCTGGAAACAACAAGATTTTGTATTAACAAAACAAAGGATGGAAGGACTAGTTAAACGTTCGAAGTGTCTTTAAAACAGAGTAAAGGTCTCTGATTTTAATGAATCATTTCTTTATCAGTAACTTGCTTAAACAGATATCAAAAGTATTCAAACAGAATACAGATAAATGTAACTTGCGTTAATCCGTAGAAATAATTACTTTTGGCACTGGTGAAGGTGAGCATTTGCTCTCCTCATAAACATGAGGTATCGTGCTGTGACATAAAACTTGAGCAACTACTTAGAAAAGTTTCCTCATAAATTTGGAAGTGTGTGAAACATTAGCTTCAACACTGGGTTTACAGTTGTTTGTTCTCAAACTCATAACTGTATATACCTTCTCATGTTTCAGACTGAAAGCAGAATTCCAGCGGTACCAGTCATACAACTATAATGATTATTATCAAGATTATCAGAACTACTATTCACAGTGGAATTACGATCCTTATGCTGACTACAACTACAGCTCCTATACTCCCTATGACAGCATGCAAGCTGTTGGAGACTGCTCTTTAGGAGATGCTGTTATGGCTCCAGCTGTTTTTGAGGTAAAGATACACAGTTAATTAAAAAAAAGACAATTAACAAGTCATATGGATTGTGTAAATTAGAGCAAAAAAGTCCTAAAACTGAAATCATGCAGTCAGATAAGTGTGAAGCTTATGTTCAGCGTTTTGGATTTAGATGCTTGAATGCATCTGTAGAATTAGATACTTATGCAGTAACATCTGTTCATGTATGTCAAACAACAGTTCTGACAGTAAATTTTGGTGTTTCTCTCATCCTGTTTTTCTGATGTACTTTGCTGAAAGCAAAATAAAGAATTGCTGTAAGATGACCATATCTAGGTCAGCCAGTTGATCAATTACAACTTCCAAAAATGCCATTCAAGTGGACTATACTATGGTTTTCTTTAAAAAAACTCAACCAAAGCATTAAAAAGCAACAAACACCCCACAAGAAGCCCTTCCCCAACAAACCACCTGCTCCTGCTTATTTTATAGTTGTGGGAGGAGGGGAATGTTTGGGAGCTTATAATTATTTTGCATTTGTGATGCTTTCTGAAACTGACTATGACTAACACTCTCTTTTTTAGGAAGCTTCAGCTATGACTGAAATCAACGATGATCTATTAACTGAAGGTAATGATAATTCTATCACTGCAGCTTGAACTTAGCCATACTTCTGCCCTTTAGTAATTCAAGCCAGTGACTATTGGATAAAGAATGGGCTGTAGCTAAGATGAGGTAGGATTTTAAAGCTAATAGTGTGCACCATGTCAAGTAGAATGGGACATTGTCTACAATGCTTTCCAGTAGGTATCTTGTAACCTTGCCTTCTTTCTCCTTCCAGAGTGGTCTATTGGAGAAGTTACCATATATTTGTATTGATTCTGCTAAGATTATTGTATGTTAAGCTCATTAGTAGAGACATCTTGTAATAGTGTCCAAAAATTTTAATTCTCTAAATTTCTGCTTCATGTAGAAATACCAGTATAGTCCTAGCATTTAAATACATTTATTCCAAAAGAGGCTGGACTTGTTAGCTTTGTTAAAATTATAGGTGAATAGACATCTCATTAGATGTATTAAGTTTGTTAAATCATTATATTTACCTAAAGTATATTTTATTAGGCATTTAATTCAGGTTTTTGTGTGCAAGTCTCCCAAGTTCTGACACTTGTACTTACCAGGCTTTTATTTGCAGATCCACAGCTGTACTTGGATGTTGATGAAATGAACAGACAATTTATGGAGACAAGTGAAGAACTCTATGATGCCCTCATGAATTGTCACTGGCAACCTCTGGATACGGTCACTTCTGACATCCCCTCTGCTATTTAAGTGTCTTATATAGCATGACCGTTATGACCAAGGTGCTAAAATTACATTTCTTCTACATTACTCTAGATCATAAGTTTTAAAGCACAATGATAGGTTGGGGTTTTTTTGCAATGCTTTTGGCAGTTTCTGTAATCTTGTTTTGTTCATCACTTGGAGCATCTTGAAATCATGTAAATATTCTAGAAATGTAAAGAGTTCAATGGGGTCTAAAGATAGACTTGCCTGTGTAAATAAAATTTTGTTTCTGCAAACTGGCCAGCAAGGGATTTTACTTACCTATGTGAAACACCTTCTCTTCTGGCTTGTGGAATTTAGCTGGAGGCAGTAGGGGCATTTCACCTGTCTTTGGTATGGGCATCAGCACTAGCAAGAACTAGCTCTCACATACTTCCAAGATACCTAGGCAATCTTACAAGCTCTCAATCTTAACATGCGCTACAGTTTTAACACACAGAAGGGTAAACTCTGAGCTGCTGTAGCTGCAAACATTCCAAAGACTAATGATGATACCTACTGATAATTTTATTTTTGCCCTTCTTGTTAGTCTTCTCATCTGACCCTTTACAGCAAAGAAACTGGTATAATATAATACCTGTTCTTACACGTAAAAATCCTTGGAGAAAACCCTGTGATTTAAAGGAGGAAAAAAAACCCAACAATATCCCAATATCCTCTTCAACTAAGTGGCACCCTATCATAAACATGTTATTTGTTCAGTCTTCATACTCAGATGTTTTTCATAGTGATGAGGTTTGTAACATTTTAGTAGGACGACAGTTCTCAGTATTCAAGTCAAAAGAGGTTAGGGGAGATGGCAATGAAGAAAGTTCTTTAAGATAGCAACTTCTGAGTGGCTTCCTCTCAACTGTTCTTATCTGAAAGGGTATAAAGTATTTTCCAGTCATAGGGACAGCTTAAGCTCCTGTTACAACTTAATGTACACAGTAAAATAAATTCAGGCTGGAAAGGAATACTTTTTAGAGAGAAAGGTAGAAATTATCATATAGCTAATACATGTGAAAGCTAGTAAAGCTACTCAAGGCATTTTGGTACTGCCATGTGTGTTTGGAGGCAGTGTAAACCATAATTGCTAGGATGGCAGGTTTTTATTTTGTCTTTAATGACTTAATTACATTAAAGTGATGGTCATAACCTGTATGCTGTTCTTAAATGTGAATCTAGTACTGCATTGCAGAGTGATGACTTGGCACAGCAGGCCCCTTCTACCTGCTCACCAGAATCTCCCTCTTTTCACAGTTCAATTTCAGCTGGGATTTTTTTTTTTTCTTTAAAATACCATCCATGAAATACAGATGCTCTAAACTAGAAAGGTCTTTTGGTGTGATATAGGAACTTCATTCTGCCTGGATTTTGTGCATTTCGTACATAGGAGAGAAAACAAAACCCCCTCATTTAGGCAGGGAGATTACTAATATAGTCTCAAGAACGGTTACCCTGCTTTGGAGAGAACTAGTTGCAAAGTTGGCTTGAAAACTGGGATTTTGTAGCTGAATGTTTCCTTGGTGTGAACTGGTTAGTCTTTGGAGGGTCATAGTAGGGAGATTATAAATGGGAATGTGACAGAAAGTGAAATAAATGAAGCAAAGAGAATCTGGATGGGAGAGGGAATTACTTGTGTGCCTGTATAGAATTGTTTCACAGGATTGAAGAGGTAACTCAAGATAGTAGATGCCGGCCTCTTGAATTTGGATGTGGGGGTGTTAAACTTTAAAAACCATGCTGGGTTTTATGTCACTTCAGTTGTAGTGCACAGCTGTGGTGCCTGAGCTTGGTAGTACAAACCAGTTGCTAGGCAAAGGATTTTGTATCTATCAAGCACAGTCATCACAAGCGGGAAGATTATAACTCAGGCACAGACCTGGAACCTTCCTGCTTTGCAGTGCACATCCTGCTTTGCATGATGACATTACCTAACACTATACTTAAGCTGCAGCAGGTAATTTGTTGAAATCTTCTATTTTGTTATCAGATGCTGAGGGTGCATGTTGGCTTGGTAGAAATCCTATAGAGTATCCACTGATTTTTAGCTTTTGGGAGGTTGATCCATGTGTGAATTATGTAATGAGGAGCCCATGTAGTTGTGTGATTTCACTTAAGTCAGTACTGTATTACCACAGCATGTAGACCTCAAAGTCAGAGCCTGTAGTCACCATATTTATCCCAATTCTACATGTTAGCAAAGTCTCCACACTCTGCATTAGAGGCTGTTTGCAGATGTGCACCTTCTGTTCTGGCCTGTAAAGTACCCGCACAGTGAAAATACTGTTTATGAAATGCAGTGAAAGGTTGTTTGGACCATGAGTTCTGCAAACCTGAGAAATGTTGGGGAATATATTTTCTTTAGTTGGGACAGAAGAAAAGTGAGGTGAAGAAGGGAGTCTGCTGGTTGCAGCCTGTGTGATACTGTTCTAAATAGCTCTGTTTTTTATTTCCTGAGCCTTTCCAGTCTATACTGCTTACCAGTTAGGAGTGCATATATAGGATCAAGGAACTGTGTGCAGCACACATTCTTTACTGTAAAGGCACAATGAAAAGCTTTTCTGTATTGGTGTAAGCACAAATTTGGGGACAAGCAAGTGCATCAGATCTGCTGGCATTCATTGCTGAGACTTTTAACTGAGGAAACTTCCAGCACTGGTCCAACTACCACCTGCATTAGTGAGCTTACACAAAGACCTCAACATGTCCATCATACAGATGCCTGCTCTCAGTTCTATGGAGAGCTGATTGCAGTAGAAACATTAAAAAAAAAGTACTGGGAGCAATGTTTTCAACACCATGCCTGTTTCAGTTTTGTGTTTTGTCTGTTTTACCCAGCTGAAATGTTGTGGGGTTTTTTAAGTCTGATGAAGGGGTTTTTTTTTAAGAATATCTAGTATTGGCTTTATAAACTCTTCATTGTACCTAGCTGTGATAGATAGTGCCTTTACCTAAAACCCACTTATTTTTTGAAAAAGCGTAATGTTTTTGTTTTCCACTTCTCTGAACAGAAAAGCTTTAGTACCATGGTTTGAGGGGCTAATGATCCTGCAGTCAGTGAACAGGGAGAAAGAAACAGGCTAAAACCAGTGAAGACTGAAAAGTGTTCAAAAAGGTTAAATGGTACTTAAGCCGTGAATGTTTCTTTTTGCAGGGATGCTCTTGGACCAACAGCTTTCTAGCGCTACCTCAAAGTAACTTGCAGATATAACTCACAGGGAAGATTGATCAAATGGTGATGATCACTGTCATTCTGCTGGAGAGATATATATATTTGCCTTTTGTTTTGTCTCATTTTTAATGACATTTATTTAACTTCAGTGACTCATGTCAATAGACATTGTTTGACCACATCAACAAGTATTTCTGAGTCATGAGTTTCTTTAAAGGTATGTCACCATATGGAAATTGTTCTAAATAAGTAAATAAAGCAGCACTTGAATTTACAGAGCAAATGTAGTGTAGCTGCATTTGACACATATGTGGAAGAGAAAATCGCGTTTACAGCTTACCTTAATACTCTTAGCATGCATAAAGAGGGAAGCTTGTTTTAAATTTGTCCAGCTCCTACATGACCAGCACAGGAATGATTTTAGTCAGTTCCCCACACAGGTACCATTTTGGAAGCCAGCATTGTTACTAATGAATGTCTCTTGCCAATGGGCACAGTTCCCATCCCTCTGTAAATCTAGCTCTTCCCATAATTGAAACACATTATGATAGCCTTCCTCCCCCTCCCCTTAAGCTGAAAGCTAGCATGGTAGTTGGTTCCTGGACAAAATGAATTACAAATCCAGGCTAAATAGTATTTTTTGTGTTTTGATAATTTATTGGGTTTTGACAGGCCCATTGTAGAAGCAGACCATCATCCTAAAATCAGTCAGCAGCTGTAGCACACCAGGCATTTACACAAAATGATGTGGTTTGTGCAGGTGACTTCAAACACATATGTTCCAGGGTGGGAATCATGAATCACTGCAGATCATGCCCCTGCATGTAAAATGGTATTCACAGTTGTGGGGCAGGAAAGTTAGGAGTGTAGCTTATGAGGAGAAATATCTCATGGAAAGTATTGGAAAGTAATTCCACCCTGCTGTGTATTGGATAATGGTTATCTCCTTTAGATAATGGGACAAAGGAATTGAGGAGTTAAGTCATGTAGGACAGCTGGGAAGACCCTGATGAAGTTCAAATAAAACCAAGTATGAAGCAGAGATGAGGCAGCACAAAAATCCCCAGCACCACTTCTTACAGCTGTTCTGCTGTTGCTGCTGCCTGTTTACATTTCTGCATGCTTTCAGAATCACTCTTGTTTGAGCCCCCATAATTCCCCCCCCAGCTCTCCCAGTTCCACACACCCTTTCTGCAGGTACATGCCGGGATAATTTTTTTTTTTTTTTTGGAAGGAGTATGTGGTACATCAGGGCTGTGCCCTAAGTAACATTTTTATTGACTTGTACATAGGGAAGGTTTGTGATTTTCTGCACTGCTCAGCTCCATCCTTTCCACGGCAAGTTGATGCTAAATAATAAAATGTGAAACCATCGATTTTTCTCAACTTTACTTTCAGTAGAATAAAAAAAACCAAACATTTTCATGCATTTTAACTTGGTAATAGGAATGCACTCTTCCTCATGGATTGAGGAAGTAAAAGTCGTGTTGAAGCTTTTTTCCCCCTACCTCATTTCCATATGCCAGCATTGAGTCATGAAAAACCTGCACCTGCTGTGTCTCTTGCTTACACAAACCCAATCGCTCCCGGCAGCCTGGGGGAGGACCGCAGACCTCCGGTGCCGTTTTTCCTGTCGTGTTCCCCACGCCGTTCCTCGTCAGGGACAAGGGAACATCGTCCTCACCCTGTCCCTTGGGGGAGGTTCAGCGTGGCTAAGTTGTGTCCCCCGGGGCAGAGTGTCAGGAAGACGGAACCAGGCTCTCTGCTCGGTGGTGCCAAGCAGCACGTCAAGAGGCAAAGGGCAGAAACCGATGCACAGGAAGTTCCAGCTAAATACGAGGAAAAAATTCTTTACTGTGCGAGTGACAGCGGACTGGAACAGGGTGCCCACGGAGGTTGTGGGGTCTCCCTCACTGCAGAAATTCAGGAACTGCCTGGACGCAATCCTGCGCCACGTGCTCTGGGACGACACTGCTTGAGCGGGAAGGTTAGCCCACATGACTCGCTATGAGTCACTACTCACCTTTCAAACTGAGCCCTTCTGTGAAACGCCACGGGAAGAGGGGAGAAGGCGCTGGAATCACCCGCGGCGGGACCCCGGCACAAACCTGCGCTCTTAGCCCTTAAAGTCCCTAAGCTGCGCCCGGGACCGGACGTTTCCTGCACCATGTCCCTTTGCCGGTCGCGGCAGATCCCAGCGAGTGCTTTTCCCGCGCAGCCGAGCCGGCCCGGCCCGGCCCCCCCCACTTCCCTCGGCGCGGGGGCGGTGCGCGCG
>VYXD01012565.1:0-48429 GCA_013397195.1 Hylia prasina | reverse complement strand
GCGGCGGCGGCGGCGGCGGCGGCAAGATCCGGACCCGGCGGCACCACCTGGGAGCCGCGAAGCCGCCCTACGCGAGGGGCAAGCAGCAGGTGAGGTCGCGGGTCAGCGCCGTGAACGCTTTCCCCTCCTACCCCGCTTGTCCCCCGGCGCTCCCCTCAGCGGCGGGAGGAGGCGCACCGGAGGCCCGACCCGGCAGAGCCGCCTCTTCCCTCCGCCACCCTCCCCCACCCCGCTCTCCACGCAGTCCCACGTGCGCGGCTTCGGGCCGGGGTTTCCCGGTGGAGCGGCCCGTGGGGAGGGACGAGGGAAGGGTTTCCCGCCGGGGCCGCGGGGATTGTGGGATTTCCCGGCGCTCACCCCGCTCCGGCACCGCCGGGCTGTGGGGGGATATTCGCCTCCCCTTTGTCTCCCGCCTGTCCCCCGCTAGGCTCCAACAAGGGCGGGAGGAGGAGGAGAAGGCGGCTGGGAAGGGGTAGGTGCGTATTCCCTCTCCTCGCGGCTGGAGCGGGCTTGGCTGCCGCTCCGCGGGATGCTCGTTTTGTCTCCGAGCTGCCCGGTTAAATCGTGGTTATATTGATCTTAACTGGGTTATGAAGTTAGTTACTCGTCAGATTTAAGTGCATCGCTTCCGATATTTGCCTTTCTTGATAAATTCCAGGTTGCAGATGGATCTGTGAGGGTGCTGGGTAATTAGGCATCTTCCATTGTTGCTGGGTTTTTTGTTTGGTTTTTGGTGGGTTTGTTTTGTTGGGTTTTTTTGGGGTTTTTTTTTTTTTGAGGTTGGGATTTTGATGTTTTTGGGGTTTTTTTAGGATGCTGCCTGCAGAACTCAGGTTTCTTCAATGTCTTGCCTGTACCTAAACATGCTGGTGCAGTGCAAACAAAATGTAATTCATAAGGCATTTTCTCTCCTTTGTATTGTTGGACAGAATAGATAGATAACAGAAAAAAAAAGCAGTTTGTAAATTGCAGTACAAAGATCCTATGCCATTTAGAGTGGCTGCAGGGAGTAGAAGCAAAGATCCTTCCCCACTCCTGTTTGTCAGGGAATTTCAAGATGCCTGGAGACAGTGCTCTGGAAATGCCTTTCACATGTGTTTATGAACCTGAAATTGACTGTAAAACCGAAGTGTTTACATTATTTAATTGTAGTATAAGACAAGAGATTAAAGATTGTGTGCAGAATTGAGGTGTGTTATGCATAAATTGTTGCTGATAATTATTATTTGGGCAGTATTATACTTAATCCTTTGTATAGTGCACTGATCAGCAGTGTTGTCCTTGTGAGGCGCACAGGGTGACGCTTCATCCGAGGAATCACTGCACTTGCAGAGCAGATGTTGAAAGCTCTTACATGAACAAGAGTAATGTTGAAATTGCAATGTCCTGCACGTGGTGATACTCTGTAGATAGCTGATAAAACAGATGAATTTAAAATAATTAGGTTAGATGGTTTTCTGAATATTCTATTGTCTCTTACCTGTGTGTGTTTTCTAGTAGGTCTGTTTAAACAATGGGGCAAAGCAAACACGTGCTTGGGGGATATCTGTGGGATTCAGCCCAGAGCATGGATGCTGCAAATCAAGTGCATCAATCACATTAACAAGTAATACATTGGGGAAGAAATGGTAAATTGGCAAACGGATAGGTGTCAGATATGTGCATTTGTTGTAAGGGATAGCTTTTTAACCCTGTGTAGCTTGCTAACCTGTGTTACATAAAAAGATGAGCCCTGGGTAGATAGCTGACTTGAACTGGAATTAATTGGTAAGCATTCCTATTTTCAGTATAACATCCACTCTGCGGAAGGCGTTCTGTGGTTTGGTGTTGTCTCTCAGTAATGAGTTTGGGAAGGCATGGAAGCCCTCAATGCAGTCTGGATATGATCTCCTGCTCCCATAACTATTATCAATAAGTAAGCTTGTAGAAATACTGTATTAAAGCTGTTCTAAGTGCTTGGGGTCAAGACTGCAATCCTGAAAACTCAGGCACTTGCCATCAAGCTCCAAAGGTGCCTAAGCACTGAATGCCATATTGCCAATACCTTTAAAGTTCTTAGGATATCTGATTCTTTTCCACTTGTATGAAAGATGAGTAGCATGATGCCAGGCTTAAAACAAGGCTGTTGTGTGCTTTTCCGATGTTGTTATGCTTTCTTGATGTTGTTATTTTGCCATAGTCTCCCAGGGAGCTTGGTCAGCTGGGAATTCTCCAGTCGTGCTCAGTGTGCTGCAGAGTCAGTCTTCTATTACGTGCAGCAATGGCTTTCGAAGATGTTTGGAAGAGGAGATGCCGCTGCTTTTCAAAGATGATTAGCTAAAGCATTTGTTCAAAATGTGGTAGACCCTGCTTCAGATTTCTTTTTTGCCTAGAGGCATCAACCTACATCTTCCACTTTCTGGGCAAATATCCCAGTTGCCAAGCTGTGTGTTGTCTTTGAGTTCTGACTGAAACTGTGTTATTATCCAGAAAAAGAATGCGTGATTCATTGAGCCAGGAAGAGGATGTATAAGAAGATGTTACCTTCCAAGAGTGGATACATGCAGCCTCTGATCCAGGATTTCAGAAGTTATTTGTTTTATATATTCTTGGAATAAACATGCAAAGTGCAGAATTTCCTGCCCTTTTCTCCCCAAGTGCCTGATAGAGCCATATTTCATTATGTTTGCGTGTGTGGTTTTTTAAGTGTAGAGTCTTTTTTTAAACCAGTCTCAAATAGGAGAGATGAACAGATGCCGCTTGGAGGATGTGACTTGCAGCTTGTATTTTCTCCTGGAAGATGGAGCTACGAGTAGATTTCCCCCACTAGTGAAAGAGCTAAACCATGGTATTTTCCTTTCTGGGCTACCATCCTGCTTTATAAAAAGTGCACTGTCAGCAGCTGTGTTCTTAAGCCGAGAAAGAAAAAGTAGCAGCACCAGGAGGTAAGGGTGGTATCCGTTCACCCACCATGAAGATTTGAGGTGTGGGAATCACATCTCAGAACGAAAAGAGCCTTTTTGTATGGGTGGGTGCTCTTGGAATAGAATTGTGGAGTTCTTCCCATTGACTGTGCTTTTCTAGGGGCAGAATGTTGACAGCTCCACACTGAATGCGTTGACTTTAGGTTATGCTGTGCTCAGCACGCTGTTTACTTGGCCATCCTTGCTGAAATATCCTGCCTCCTCCTGCACTTTCTAAGAAGGTAGACACTTAGGTTAAAATTACAGGTTCTTTGAGAGCTAAGCACATGCCAAGTGAGGGAGCTGTTGTGTCCAGCGTCAGGGTTTCATTTGCCAGATGTTGCCCAAGCGTTTCTAAATGCTGGTTTGTCCTGGTCATTTAGATAGACTGAGATGGAAATTACTGATGCGGATTTTTAAATGGGAGGGATGTTTGCGTTGCTGGCTTGTTAAACTGCTTCTAGAAGAGTATCTGTATGTTCCTACTGTTAATTTTATGTTTAATTTTGCGCTTTCGTGTGTGTGCATGTGCTGATTTAACTTGGAACAATGCTGTTCTCATCCAGGTAACAGATTTCAGAGATTTTAAGTGTGACTTAAAGGAGAAGAGAAATAACTTTTCTTGGTAATCTTTTTATTTAATAATTAAGCATTCAAATGAAGGAGTCAGAGAACTTTGATTCTCCTGCACTTTTTATTTAAACTCATTCAGGCAGATTTAAGCGTGAGAAAAAACCAGTTACCTGAAAAGTGTTTATAACCTTCCCATAAATTTCTATATTCATGTTAAACTTTAGCTTAGAGCTGTTTGATATTAGAGATAATGTCTGTAGATCAAAACTTCTGCTGAGGAGTGATGTTTTCCTTTTTTGTTATGTGTGTATGTGTCAGTGCATATTTATAACGTAGATCCAAAGATGTTTTCCTTGATGGAACCAGTGTAAGTCTCTCTATGTATTGTAGTTGGTCTTGTGCTGATCCAGTTAGGTCCTAACTTGACAAAGGGGACCAGAAGCGTGCTGGAAGCCACTTTCATTGGCCCAGGTCAGGAAAGCTCCTTTTTTTTGTGATTTGTGAGTTTCACCAAGTCACCTGAGATACCCTGTAAGGTTCTTCCCAGAGGGACTAGCTACAGGATTGGGAACTGAAAACTGTATGTGGCAGTGTCTAAAGCACTGACTGCACTGTCACCTGCTGCTGTCTTGAAGGTAGGCAGTGACTGCAGGCGGTGGGCAGAAGGGTTCTTACACACCACCAGACCTATTTTGTGAGGAAATTTTGAAACTTTGATGCTAAAGAGTTCTGAGGGTATCATATTGAGTAATGTAACCTAGGTAATGTTTCACAGACCTTAAACAGGAAAATACTAATGAAAAAAAAAATCTTTATTAAGAGTGTCCATATGGACCTACACAAATACAATTGTATTAACTCCTGTCAACAGGATTGCGCCTCGAAGCACACTTAATGTGGTTGTATTTGTATGCAATTCTGCTTGATTTGGTTTAGTAGTAAGCTAAATCCCACTGAGCTAAAACAAACAGATTTGAAGAAATGTTTAATGTGTATTTAAAGATTTGTTTTAAAAGATGGGCTAATAGTCAACATCAGAAGTTTTGTCTCTGTCCCAGCAATATGATACTGTATTAGCAAAGCAGGTCTTTAGACTTGGCACTTAGATTTCTACTGCTACTGTAAACAAAAATGTATCCTAATTGGGAAGAACTTATAAAACTGGGGTATTGACAGTTTTCTCTCATTTAGGCTGTACACTTGTACAAATTGTAGATAATGATTGCTGTAGCATTTCATTAATATTCTGGGCTTTGTTTCAAAGTGTTGTCGTGACAGTCTTGGAGGCTGTGAAGTGTTGAGAATAAACAATATTAGTGAGTGAGTCGTATCTTAGGAGAAGAAGAAAACAGATGAAATAATTGACTACGTTAGCTGGGACACTGCAAATTGTCTTTGGTTGCTGGCAGCACATCACTTCCTCTGAGTTATTTATTCCTCCAGTCAGTAATTAGAGTCAGCTCTTGCTCCCCTGCCGTGGACAAACTGAGCTGCTGCTGATTCTAACAACTCAGGCAGGACAGAGTTCAGAATCTCTTGTGTGTGCCCAAAAATGTTTGAGCAAAAGTATTCCAGGTTGGTGCAGGTGGTGGGCTGCTATAGCATCGCGTAATGAATTCATAACACACTGGATGACTGGCTCAGTGGACATGGGGCAAACAGTGGATGTTGTTTACCTGGACTTTAGCAGTGCCCACAGCATGGTCTCCCATGTGATCCCTGTTGTCCACTTGGTGAAATATGGGCTTGTCAGGTGGACCATAAAGTGATGGGAAGATTAGCAGGACCATTGACCTCAAAGGGTTGTGACCAGCAGTACAAAGATCCAGTGGCAGCCAGTGCTGATGGAGGTTGATACTGAGGCTGATGCTTTTCCTTGTGTTATTAACAACCTGGGATGAAGGAAGGGCATGGATCCTCAGCGGTTTCCCAGATAATACCAAACCCTTGGGAACTTCAGCCCTGTTGTATAATGAAGAATAGGGCTGGCATTGAGGGAACTTGACAGAAATGGCCTGCCAAGAACCTTGTGAGTTTTAATAAAGGCAAATGTGAAGTCCTTCATCTGGACAAAGCAACCCCACCTACCTGCTGGACAGCAGGTTGCACGTGAGTCAGCCGCACGCTCTGGAGGTAAAGAAGGCCAGCTACATACTGGGAGGTATTAGTAAGTGTGTGGGAAGGATGTTAAGGGACTTGTTTTTTTCACCTACATGCAGCGCTTGTAGGACTACATCTGGAGTGTTGTATCTAGTTTTGGCCTCTCCAGTTTAAAAAAGACAAGGAAAACATACAGGAGTGAGTCTGGTTTAGAGGCACCAAAATGATGATGGCTTAGAAAACTGGATGTGTTCAGATTGCGAGCAGCAGATACCTAGTAAGAGTATAGAGAAGATGTAGCAAGGCTCTTCTAGGAAGTTCCTAGCAATAAAAATAGACAGTGGACTGAACATGCAAAAATGGAAATTCTGATTTCATAATAGGAAAAATATTTTAACTGTGAGGCTAGCCAGCATGTTGGAAGAACTTCCCAGACAGGTCTCGAAACCCAGGTGGACTCAGCTGTGGCTGGTTTTAGCCATTCTCTGAGGAGGAGGTTGTAGGAGTAGGTGATTTCTGGGGGGCCATGCAGCCTGTGTGTGTGTGTGGTTCTGTCGGAGCTGCTACAGCTGGACCACACAGCACGCATGGACATGGTTTCAGTGTAAATGTCACTGTTACTCTAGGCTGGTAATCCTTCTGCTGGTCCATCCTCAGATTCCGTCTTCGGGGTTGTGCTGTCTCTTGAAGAAGGAAATAATGCCTCTGTCGGCAACGTGTGCTTCCAGAAAGCCAAACATATCCTGGGCTGCATCCAAAGCAGTGTGGCCAGCAGGGTGGGGGAGGGGTTTCTGTTCTTCCACTCCTCTGGTGAGGTCTCACCTGGAGTATTGCATTGAGTGCTGGGGTCCCCAGCGCAGGAAGGACATGGACTTGTTGGAATGAGGCCAAAGATGGGCTCAAGAATTGTCAGGGGGCAGGAGCACCTCTCTCATGAAGATAGGCTGAGAGAGTTAGAGCTCTTTACCCTGCAGAAGAGAAGGTTCTGGGAAGACCTTATGGGCACCTTTGAGTACCTAAAGAGGACTTAGACTCCTTTAACTGAAAGGAGGGTTGAGTCACACTGGATGTAAGGAAGAACTTTTTAAAAAGATGATGGTGACACTTGGAACAGGTTGCCCAGAGAGGTGGTTGAGGCTCTCTTCCAGGAAACATTGAAGATCAGGTTAAATTGGTGAGACTGTAATACAGTAATACAGGTACCTTGTACTTCCTGGTGCGTTTTGTAATGTTGTCGCTGTGTCAACTGAAGGTGTGGACAAAACTTGAGATAAAACCATTCAGTGTTACAAGGATTTAACCTAGTGGGTTAGGGACTGGTTTATCTCTTAGAGCGCTTACTGCTGTTTTACTCTCAAAACTGTGATAATGTAAGTGATAATGATGTGTACAGATGTGCAAATGGTGCCAGAAAATACCTGAATTTCCCTGGAATGTTATTCTAAAGCTAACTAGACAAAGGAAAATAAGGCTCGCTTAAGCAATAAGAAATAAGTACACTGGCATCTAGTAATATAATACTTTCTTCATGACTTTCAGGCATAAATCTGAACTAGTCCACTTGCCTTAAATAAAATTGTTGGTTTTCAAATGTTAATAATAATTAATAACATTCCTGAAACATATTGTTCATATTAAGTCATAAGTTTTATTGTCTTTTTTCTAAATGAAACATCAGACTCTGCTGTCCTACATCCAAATTGAAGCCTCTCCCGGAACAGCAAAAGCAGAGTTAGTACTAAGCCAATCTAATTATGCTGCTGCAAGATCATGACAATCATGTCATATTTCCATTTCTGTTCCTGCTTTTGCATGAGCATCAATGCAGGCACATGATAAGCTGCACCAGCAACCTGATGCCCCTGAGGAGTATCCTCACTGCCACAGTCTATAGACAGATTTTTGCTTGGATCTATTTAATAGAGCCTTGCTACAGTTTGTCATTTGGTTGCTTATATGTGCTAGTGGCAGCACAAGGGAAGGGTGAGGTGGAGAATGGGACAGTGTCTTTAAACATAATATGGACACAGGATGATTGAAAGAAGGGAGAAGTTTTATTTCATGTTCCTCTGGTTCTGGCTGCCTGGTCATGCTTTCTCTCAGGCCAGTTCTGGTGCACTGAGCCAGTTTAACTCATTAGCCCAGCAGAGAAACATGTACTTTTTGCCAGATTAATGAATTCAGCTAGTATGGAGAACAGCCTGCTATGTGCCAGAGCTGGCATAAACTAACTGTGGGGGATGGAGGGCAAGAATATTCCTTTTTGATGTTTGGAAGTGGTTAGATTGATATGCTCTATCTCAGTGAACTTCACCGTTAGGGGAAAGTTTTCTTTTCGAGGGCTTACTGATTCCTGTGTTCTAATAGCTATAAGTTTGAAATTTGAAGCAAGGAGGTCTCTGCCAGGCAAGAATTTGATGCTTTTCAGAGGTGTGTGTATAGTGAAGGGGAAATTAGCTCTTTTATCCAGTTGTGTATTTTGCATCTCTGACAAATTTCTGTAAGTGTATGACTGGTTTTTTATGCATTTTTATACTTTTTTCTTTCGTACTTAAACCTCCTGGACTGAAATCAACTCAGTTACAAACTGGATGTTTTTGAGTAATGTGTCACTGCTGAGTGCTCCTGCCAGCATTTTCCTCACCCTTTGCTGTGTGAAAGACCCTTAAAAATGGAAACAACTGTCTTATTCTGTAAATATTTTTGGCCAAGAAATAACCTGCTTTTCAGATTGGAATTCAAACTGTGACCACAAACTACTGATTTTCCTTTCTTTATATAAATCCTTTGAAGAGACGGTGTTTCAAAGTAGAAAATTATGACACCTGTTTGGCTAACTGATCTTCCTGTCCGCATATCTTTTGCTTAGTGTTACAGCCAGCCTGGGTTTATGACAGGCAGGTCCTGCTTGACCAATTTGATCTCCTTGTGTGATAGGGTTACCCACTTGGTGGATGAGGGGAAGGCTCTGGATAGTGGATGTCATCTACCTAGAATTCAGTAGAGCCTTTGACACTGTGGCATTCTCATGGAGAAGTTGGCTTCCCGTGGTGTGAAGGGAAGGGGTATTATCTTTGCTGAACTAAAAACTGCCTGTGTGGCCAGGCCCAGAGCGTGGTGCTGAATGGGGTTGCATCCAGCTGGTGACCAGTCACAAATGGTGCTCGCCAGGGCTCAATGTTGAGACCAGTCCTTTTTAACATCTTCATCAATGACCTGGACAAGGGCATCAATTGCGCCCTAAGCCAGTTTGCAGATGACAGCAGCAGTGTTTGTCTGCTGGAGGACAGGAAAGTTCTACAGTGGGATCTAGAAAGGCTGGGTAGATGGGCTGAGGCCAGTTGTATGAGGTTCAATAGGATGAAGTGCCAAGCCCTGAATTTGGGTCACAACAACCCCCTGCAGTGCTACTGGCTGGGGTAAGGGTGGCTGGAAAGCTGCCTGGCAAAAAAGGACTTGGTGGTGCTGGTCAGCAGTGGCTGAACCAGCTGTGCCCAGGTGGCCATGAAGGCCTGTGGCATCCTGTCCTGTGTCAGCAATAGTGTGGCCAGCAGGACCAGGGCAGTGATTGTCCCCCTGTACTTGGTACTGGTGAGGTCGCACCTCCAATCCTGTGCTCAGATTTGGGCCACTCTGTACAAGGAAGACACTGAGGGGCTGGCACATGTCCCAAGAAGGGCAGTTGGAGCTGGCGCTTGAGGACGTGTTTTAATGGTGAACGTGATGGTAGTGCTGAATTAACAGTTGGACTTGGTGATCTCAAAGGTGTTTTCCAACCTTAATGACTCCATAACCTCATGAGAAGAGGGCTTTAGACCTTCCAAGGAAGGATTTGAGTCTTCAGCACAGGGCTTTGGGCCCTGGAAGTGGGCTTCTGAAGCTGATAAGGAGGGTTTGAACCCTGAGGTTGGGTTTTCTTGGGTTTTGGGTCCTCAAATGATGCTTCAATACATTGAACTAAGGCTCTGCTCCCTAGAAATGGGCGTTTTGGAGGCATAGAGGAAGGCTTTGAGCCCATTAGATAAAAGGCTGAATCCTAAATAGGGGGCTGTGATTCCTGAGATGGAGGCTTTGGAAGCTAGAGTTTCGGCCTGAAGATGTGGCTTTGTCTTCTATAAAGATGACTTTGAATTCTACAAATGAGGCTTTGGGCCTTCCAAATCAGACTTGGAGCCTTCAAAATAATGCTCTGAGGCCTTCAGATGAGTCTTGCAACCTAAGGAGCAGGGCTTGAAACTCAGAAATGAGTGTTTGTGCCCAAACAAGGAGGGTTTGGACTCTTGGGTAACAGCTGGACATAGTGATCTAAGAGGTCTTTTCCAGCCTTAATAGTTCAGTGATTCCGTGATGTCAAGTTGATATGCTTTGGAGTAGCTGTTACTCTAGTTACTGTTGCTATGATGTTTGTATACATAGACTTAGACCTAGCAGAGCTGCAGACACTTGAGATGATGCACAGATTTTGCAAAACTGTTGTAAATACCTATTCATAAGGTAATGGCTCTTTCCAGTGGATTTTCCTTTTGTTCCGCTTTCTTGCTGATATTTTTTGCAATGAGTGTATTTGAGGTGCAAAGACAGCGATTTATACTGACAGCAGCTCAAACCTCTGAAATCAGTCAGTTAAGGAGTAAAACATGTTCACTGAATAAAACACAGGAGTCACACAGTTGGGATTGCCCCACTGCGTCTTGTGCCCTTCCATGATGTTAACTTTGGTACCTGTGTGGCCTGTAGAAATGAGAAGTTGTGAGCATTAGACTGCATGCCTACACCACGTCCTTTGCTCCCAACCTGAGACTGGGAACTAGAACAGTTCTTGTGCAGTAGCATGTTCAGAGTAGCTGTACCGAATGATGGTGTTCTGGAAGAGACTGGTTCGTAATTGTGGCATGAGAAGATTGGGATCTGAGCAGTTTTCTGGAGAATAAGCCTGCTAGAGTTGTCTGTTGCTGTGTCTTTTATTTTTCATATTTGAAGATCTTTTGGCATCAATGAGATGTATACTATCCTTGTCAGCCTTCTAGAAGGATTAATGATTCCTCTCTGAGGCAGTGGGATGGACTAAGTGCAGAGTGATGACACACAAGTAGTGGAGGGGGAGTGCTCTGCTGCTGACAGGGTTGGCTTGTTTGCATGTGCAGAGAGAGGGAAAGGGTGTTCAAATGCACGTGTGGAACTTGAAGAATAAGAAAAGTGCAAGTTAGGGTAAGATTAAAATGCCAGCTTTAAAGACAGCGTGAGGCATGACATTTTGCTGAATTGTTCTGACAAGAATAAGGAGTATACATGTTCAAATGTGTAATTGGTCAGTGGTACCTTAACTGCCTAACTTGATCAGGAATCCAGCCACAGAGCTTTATTGATTGACTTTAGCTCTGATGGGCAGGTAAGAGATGATGGAAGGAAATTTTTTTTGTGTGCGTGTTGTCTGTCTATTTGAATAGGCATACCTGGGGCATGTGGAATACTTTTAGGGGGGAAGGTTTCTGTTTTTTTACTGGGATCTGTGTTTGATGATGGCTCATTCACAATGCCTACATAGTTCTTTCACAGTGCCTTTAATATATTTTGCAGACTGAAAAAGTTGGTGCCTTTACATGTATTTCGCTTTCTCTTGCTTTGCCACTAAGCCAGCATTATTCTGGAGTATAAAACTATGCTCCTTATCTACCACTGTGCCTAAGCCAGAAGGAGCAGGCCATTAGTACTTGGTTCAGTATGGCTGTGCTGAGTTCCAGTTCATGGGTAGGTTTGGGAAGTTACCCTGTGTTACCCAGCTTGGAATGCTGATTATGTGGAGAATGGCAAGGCTGCCATTTGCATGAAGGGGTCAAACCAGTCTGGTGTCAGATATGGATGGTAAAATGTCATCTTGGTTAATTACTAGTCTAGCTACATTCTCCAGTTACTCATTAGGATTACTAATGATTGGGTATTTACTCTTTGGGATGCCTATGACTTCTTGCATCTTGAGTTTCAGGTAGCTTTCAGTCCTGGGAGCATTTCCCTAGCAATAGAATCATACTGGCACCTGTTTTATGGCCAGTAATGTCTTATTCTCTAATGGAGAGACTCTCTAGCAATACTGAATGTAGTAATGCCTAGCTTTTTGGAAAGAGCATTGCCTTGGAGGCAGTTTGTGTCTTGACCATTTGCTTATTTTGGCAAATTTTGACCCTTCTGGGTTCCTGATATGCTTTTATTCATAGCAGCAAAACATTCACTCCTTGAAAGGGGGACAGTGTGTCATAAGTAAAGGTGAAAATGAGGGGCTGGGAACAGAGTACAGACTGCCTCTGCGCTGGTACCAGGCACTGAACTGCTTGTGAGCTCTGGTGTTGCACAGTTTTTGTTGTTGGAAAGCTGAGGCTTAGTATTTATGTAGAATAGCAGCAACACCCTGAGCATGGCATATTAGTGTGCATCTTAGTGTGGTAATTGTGATAGATGTGTTTATTATGCTATATTCTATCTTGTTTAAGCTGTCCCAGGCTAGTTATTCTGTCTTTGTGCAAGTAAAAGATTAAATTACAGATCGTTATGAAAAATGTCAAATTGTAAATTAGGATGATTTTATTTCTGTGAAAAGGCTTTTGTTTTCTACCTTCCCTCTCTCCTCTTTGCCAGCCCCCCTCCTGAGTCCAGATTCAAGGGTGTCCTGTAAGTTGATCTTTGTGTTACTGTGTATGAAAGATGTGAATGACAGATACGGACTTCTTCTTTCATGTGTGCTGATGTTTTTTGAGAAAGTTGAATATAACAGGATTCTTGTTTCAAAGTTGTTTACTAGACTAACTACTGCATGTTCAAAGAACGTTCTCAATTTTCTACACATGAATAATAATTTTTAGAAAATTTTGTTGCTTAAACCCAGAAAAATACCTTGATGCATGTGTTAGCAACTGGCAATGAAGTTAAACAAAAAATCTTTTTACACTCTAGTTGCTTTTCAGTTTCCAAAGTGTTGAAATTGTGGAGGTAGCTTTGGTGCTTTCTTCCAGCTTGCAGAGGTTAGCAGCTGGTTCTGTGGCTGCAGTCAGTGTAAGAGGGGCAGCTCCATGTTGCAAGCACTCTGCTCCACAGGGTTGAGATTTGGCAAGAAGGCATGTTGAAATTTTGAGGACATGATGGGGAACAAGCGACTGCCTGTATCAAAATGTTAAATAAATATTTCTTACTAGAATGTAAGCATTACAAATGGTAAATGTCAAAATGGAAATGGCTTTTATGTATTCAGTAACTGACAAATATTAAGGTTTGGAGATACAAAACTTTAACATACCATGAAATGAAATTTGATCAAATTGAATCTATTTAACAGTCCTGTAGTAAGGAATCTGTTGTTCAATTGTAGCTGTTTCTTCTGAGATCTTTTCAAGATACCCTCACTGTTCAGAGCATAATAGTGGGGGGTTTGATGCACATTGTTCCTGCAGTTCAGCATTACAAAAAGAAATATTTAAGTTTCACTGATTTTAGTAGCTATTACTGCTCATCACTATTGCTGTATAGAACTGTGGAACTTCTGGGTTTAATGGTTTTTCAAGTGAAGGTGTTAGAAGGAAGAGTCCTCAAAAAAAAAAAGGGTATACATCAGGAGTTATTTAGAAATTGAATTTCTTGATGACCTTGTGCCTTTGAACTTCAGCTGTAGTTTCAGAATGTGGAAGTTTTGCCAACGTCGCTGGGAAGTGCAAAAATTGATGGGTTAGTAATAAATCAATGTTGGGTGCATTTTTGTCATGCTTATTCTAGAAGTATAGGAATTCTTTATCAAGGATCGACCACCCTCTTATCTTACTCCTCTGAATATTGCTGTCTAATGTCTGTCTTGGAGGTCTGTGCAAGGTTGCATCCCAGAGAATGCTGATGACTGTGTTCCTGTATTTTTCTTTCAAGCTGGGGCTCCTTAGCAGAGTGACCGAATCAGTGAAAAACATTGTACCAGGATGGTTGCAGAAGTATTTCAATAAAAGGGAAGATAAATGTGTGGATATGAATGAATCTGCAAGCGAGGAAGAGAATCCAGTAAACTATCACCATGATTATGCAAATGAAGATGCCATGGTAATTGATGGAAGAGTCACGCCTGAATCAGCAAGAATTAATTTAGAAGGTATGTGAAATATCATTTAGTATTCTGACCATCTGTATTTATTCACAGATTTCTCATTTTGAATCTACATTTCTAGGGGAGGCTGGAAGGAGCTTTTGGACAGAAAAAAAGCAAACAACAAAAAACCCTGCAACACTCAAACAACCAACCAACCAAAACCCCAAGTCACCATAACCCCACACATAGCAAAAGCAAGGGAAAAAACCTCAGCAACTCAGTTTTTAGAACTACCTTAGCTTCAAAGCTTAAACCTACTGGAAGTTAACGTAGAACCCTTGGAAGTAATGAGTTAACTTCAAGGAGTCAAGTAGCCAAGTGCAAAATACTGCTAACATTCATTTGCAAGTGTGTTGGGTTACATTTTCTTTTTGAAGGATCTGGAATGAAAATTTATCTAATTGTCTAAGGTAGTAGAAAATTTAATTTGTTTTGTTGTCCTCAAAACAAAAGACTGGATGCTAGAATACCAGAGGAGAATTCCTTCATGTGTCCTGATTTTTTTTACCTTTTCCTTTGGGCTTCATCAACCAATTTATTAAATTTCCTTGTTAATTTAGTGGAGATCTGGGGAACTTTGTTTATGACATTATTCTTTTTGAAATATTTTGTAACTAATGTGTGGCATTGCTAGCTTGGGGTCTTTAAAAACTATTTGGATCCTTGGCAAAGAAGTTTACAACCCTGTTATCATATTAAAATTAATCTGTGCTTTGTATCTATGCCTCTCACTGTTCTGTAATACTCTGTGAATTTGCATATGTTCTTATTTGAGTTTCTCTTAAATTAGCAGTTTTGGGAACTCAGCTTTTAATTAGGTGAGAAATTTTGTCAGAGCACATGTACACAACCATCTGTGTGGACAGTCAGCTGCCTCTGTTGTTGGCAGAATGGAAAGTAATGAGGAAATACCTTTCTCACCAATGTTATCTAATTGTAAATAAGCGGCTTTACTGCTCTCTGTGTAGCTGTAGCTTGAGCGTAAGTTTGTATAAAGGAATAGAGAAGGTTTTCATGAATGAGTAACATGTGTTGGCTTTCCTGAAGAATTGTGTGAAAGGACCTTTCAGTGGGAACAGCTGCACAGCAAACTTTCTAGCTCCAAGAAATCAGGAGCAGATGGGACCCCCTAGAACCTTCAGTAGCTTGTGTTGCAGTTTGTGGATTTTGTAGTTAATCTTTCTAGCTACAGTTAATAATATTTTTTTTATTGTTACTGTTATTGTTATTTTATTTTTTATTTTAGAAAGCCTGTTTCTTTGCCTCTGAGGTACCAATGTGTAAGAGCCTGTGTTCCTTTGCTTGGCCAACCTTTGGTCTGATAACGCTTTCTTTCATCTCAAACAAGACAGTCCTAAAAATTTACCAGTGCTCTGGAGAATTAATTACTAGTAGTGCAGGGCTTTTGAAGATTGAAGTAGCTGGTTGAAGCTTCAGCACAAATGTCAGGATAACAGTGTCTCAAAATTATGTTCATACCCAGAAATTGTGGGAGGGACTGTAGATATATGGATATCAGGCAAGATGGCCATTAATTGCTGTTCTGTTCATGTGGCAAGTTGGAGCTGTGAGACCATCTCTTGAGGACACTGGCAATGTTTACAGACTTTTCATGAGGAAAAAATGCCCATCTTAAAACTGAAGCCACATTGCTTACTTGTCCTGTGTGCCAAAATCTCAAAAACAAATGGATAGGAGATAATTCACCTGGTATGGTAGAATTTGGAAGGGAGGGATGATGCCAGAACAAATAAATCCCCGAAAACCTTTGCAAAACATATTTTCATGTTACATATTCAGACTAACACCGTCTTTTTTGCAAGATAATAAAAACTGCAGAGTTGTCCTTAATTTGTCATGTAATCTCAAATTTTGGAAAGCTTATTGCAAGCATTATCTGGAGGAGGAATTTATAGATGTTTGATTTAGCGACACATTTAAGCACTTGAGTGCAGGGTCAGATTTTGATGAAATTCAGAAAAATCCCATCCTTAAGTACTTCTTAATGCGACAGTAATGCTTAGTTTTGCAAGCAGTGTTGCTGTTGTAATCAGACAGATGAAACCCTATCTGGGTGAGGAAGTTAAATTCGGCTTCTCTATTTTTGTGCTTAAAACTTGGCAATAAGCGTGGCTGTTGATAGAAAGCAGGTTTCGGCTTCTGTGAGCTTGTTTGTAGGGAAGCTGATTGTCTGGCTGTTCTTGTTTAGAGCCATCCACGAGCAGGTCTGCACTGAACTTCTCGGATGTGTTAACAAGGCCCTCCCTTCACCGGAGCCATTTGAACTGCACCGTGTTGGATTCCACAGTCCCACACTGTCAGCCCTCCACATCTTCCGCACTCGGCATCAGCAGTCCTGGGCTGTCCCTCGTAAAGGAAATAAAAGATTCTACCTCTCAGCACGATGACGATAACATCTCAACAACCAGTGGCTTCTCTTCTAGAGCATCTGATAAGGGTAACTTTTATGTTCTCTATTTGATTTGTTTGATAACATGAAGTACTTTGTATTCTTTCATATTCCACATTGCCTTAGTAAGTAAAGTAGGAGAATGTCAGCTCTAGATGTTAGAATTAAATTTAATTTTTATTATTTTAGAGGTATATACTCCTGTCACCTTTTAAATACAACTGTGCTTGGAATATGTTTATGAGTCCCTGATATTCTAAAGAGTCAATGCTGATAAATACAATTTTATCTCAATTATCTGTAAATCCTGAATGGGGATAATAGGAGATGAAAATGACTTGCTGTATAGCTTGATAACTAGGTTGATTGCCCAGGAGGAGGAGTGACTCAGAATATGAGTTGGCTAAATGTGACTAAATATGATTGACAAATAAAAACACAATATATTTTCATATATTTTTTTAACTAGGAGTTCAATAAAGCAGCTATTCTGGTTGAACAAATTTGGGCTGCCTTTTTTTTTTTTTTCCTGTTCTTGGTAGAGGGCATCATTTGTCAATACTTTGTTGTTTCTTGCCAAATTCAGTACACCATTTTAAAGTTAAAAAAACCCAAGACATCGTATTTATATAGAATGTGACCTAGGTGTCTCAGTGAGAAAGAGCAAACAGCAAGTTTAGAAATTTTTCTAGTCCCCTATCTGAATGGGGATGGAGGCATGCTCAGCCAGTTCTCTGGAGTCCATAGTTTGACAATTCAGAGTACGTGTTGCCAGGGCTGAGTTTGCTAGAACTTTCTGGTACATCTCCATAAAATATACAGAAAATAGGTGGTTAACTCTTTTAATTCAGCTTTTGGATAATTCTTCAGGTTTAAGACCTGGTCAGTTCTGTCCTATGCTGGTTTCCAACCATCTACCAACATAAGAAAAGCTTTGTATCATTAAAGATGCATCAGTGTTTATGCAGTTCCTTTATTTTACCATGAAAGAAGAAAAAAAAATTGTGTTGTATTGGAAATGTGCTATTAACTTGTGAATGCCTTTGAAAGATTACTGAAAGGTCATGTATTTGCAGTTCGGTGAACAGATTTTAGGTCAGAGTTGGGACCTGGGTTTTGTACCATGTGTGAAATTAATCTGTTTGAAGAGCTCTGAAGGTTAGAATGCCAGAGAAATGAGTGTTAAGGGACCTTTTCATTTTGTGAGATGTTTTTGTAGAGCACTCTGGAGTTTGTGTGATGTTTAATACTAAATTTCTCTATGTACACAAGGCATATAGCATATTTACATATAGCATTTGTCATTTTGGCAGATATCACAGTTTCAAAAAATACTTCAGGACCACTGCTCTGGTCCCCAGAGGCTGAAAGATCTCATTCCCTCTCACAGCATCCTGCATCTAGCTCTAAAAAACCTGCATTCAATTTATCTGCTTTTGGATCTCCCTCTCCTGTAAGTACTGCACAGTATTAATTTCAGTCAAGTTGCTTGTGTAGCTGTTTTAGTAACCACTTACTATAATACCTTTCTGTAGTCTCTTGGAAACACTTCCGTCTTTAAGACAAGACAGCTTGGGGATTCTCCATTTTACCCTGGAAAGACCTCTTATGGCGGTGCAGCTGCAGCAGCAAGGCAGACAAAAGTACAGATTTCTGCTTACCAGGTATGAGAACAGTAGTGCAGTGTGGGGAAAATGTAATTGAAATACAGAAGGGGGGCTCAGCCAAAAAAGCTGTGAGCCGGGAACTTAACTTGAAAAACCTGGCCACAGTTCCTGTCTTGCCCACTCAGCCTACAATTTTTGTTTAAATTCTTGTGTAACACTTTATGTAGAATTGCCTATCATAAAGCATGAGAATGACAGTAGCATCTTAGTTGCTGGGCAGTTTCCTGTAGTAGGGGTCTCCTCTGTTACATCTTCCAAAAATTTCGATTTTCTGCCATGGTGTGCCTCTGCCTATATTATGGTAAAATAACATGTAAATAATTACAATGATGGCATAACTTTGAAAACTTTGTTAATAGCAGCAAAAGTTGCCTTCATGATACTTGCTTGTAGATCTTATTACAAGCACTCAGACTATGAACAGATTGTGCATTTTTTAATGTAGTAGTATACAAAAAGTAAATTTGCTCATCCTTTGCACTTCTGTTACTGAGAGGGAAGCGTGCAGTCCTACATGCTATACCAAGATAAACAAGATGCTGTCTATTTTACTGTCATTCAAAAGGTTCTTGAGAAGAGCTGCTTGTCCCCAAGTGGTTTTTGTGGTCTAAAATGAGCAAACTAAAAATCCTGACTGCTCTCAGTAGCTAAGAGTTGAATCTAAAAGCAAGTCAATAAAACCTGATTTAGTTCTAATTTGTTTAAATGAAAATGCCCTTTGTTTAGAAACTAAAAAGTCAAAAGGAACTTTAAGGAACTGAAAATAAGTTCTCTGGATCTATTTTGGCAATCTGTTTCTACCAGGGAACAAGAGGACCTACAGTTTCCTGATTCAGGGAAATGTTGAATCTTGCAGGTTTTCCTGACTTGGTGTTGAGTCAAACTTCTGAACATTTAAAATTTCTGTAAGCTAGAAGTCCTCTTTGGTCAGCTATTTTTCTTTTTTACAAAAATCATGGATTATGTTGAAAAGAGGAAGCAAATATTAGGCTTTTAAAGGAGAGACAGGCTTGTTTGTTGCTGCGTACAGTGAGTCTCACTTGCGTGTTCTATGTGTTGTGTGATCTGCTTCCTGTCTTCATGTAGTGGTGTGTGGGAAGCATGGTGTGGTTACATGAGAGGTAGGTGTAACATAGTTTAAAAAAAATGGTCACACTGAAGTTTTTTTAATCATGTTCAGTCAGGTGGTACAACATTCACTTTTTCAGTGCATTATGTTCAAATGAGATCTTTATCTTTCTAAACAGTGAAAAGATCTGCAGTCAGCTGCAGTCTTGGGGGAAGGAAGAAAATGAGAGAAGTAGAACTAGAAATTTGTAATTGTATACTCTGGTTTTAAGGTGCTATGCTTACGCCATCATGAAACTCCAAGATCTGTTTTGTTACTGAAAGTACTTTCTGCAGCACAAGCCTTTGCTTCAGTTCTGTTTTCCTAATCACTGCTTCAGAGACCCTACGAGCCTAACATCTTCCTTTTATGACCTTTTGCATTTAAGGATTTCTTTTGTTGCTTTATCCCATGTGCAAGATATGCAGGGCCCCACTTAAACTATTGTAAAGTTTTTCTTCTAGTGTAATATTTTTCTTCTTCATGCCTTGAATGCTCAGTGAGTGCATTTTTCTCTGTCATTATGAGAGTACTGATTGTGTCACCAGTGTAGCCCTAGGGTGTAAAATACACACGTGTGTAACTCAGAATCCAACATCCTAACATTGGCCGTGCTAATTTTTCAGCCACCAATAAAAAGACAAATGAAAGCTAAACAAGCAAACGTGCAATCCTATGGAGTGACAAGTTCCACAGCGCGGCGCATCTTGCAGACATTGGAGAAAATGTCAAGCCCTTTGGCGGTAAGTGGCACTCCTTTTAATGTTTTATTCCATGTGTTTGAAAAATATAGTAAATGTGCCAGTTATGAACATGTTACTTAATGTCATGTCTGCTTTAATTTATTGCACCTGTTTTTTCAACAGGATGCTAAAAGGATTCCATCTTCTGTTTCTAGTCCGCTGTCTTCTGTAAGTTAATCACAAACTCCCCATGTTTTTGTTGGGTGGAACCCTCTTGTAGGGAAGAAATGATCCTCTAATATTTTGGCCCTTTTTTCCCCTTTAGCCTGTGGACAGGAGTGTGCTGAATGTGACTAGTTTCCAATCCAGACAAAACCAGGTAAGAGCCAGTGACGTGTTAAGCTGAGATAGGTAACTTCCTCTGCTTTACAGCTCTTAGAAGTAATGTCACAAACCTCAATGACAGCACGCACACGAATTCAAGCTAATATAGCCTTATGTAAGTTATAGCTGCCTTGGCTGTGTGGAAATTGCTAAAATGTCTTTTCTATCCGCACTAGATGAAGGACTATGAAAATTACTCAGGTGGAGAATTATTATCTTTTTGTGGTGGTGTGCTGATATGTCAAGAACAGCTTCTCTAGAATGCACAAAGTGGTTTTATCTTGGCCTGCAACTTGGGGTTAAGTTGCATGATAACATTCTCTTTTCAGAAAGCTTTTTCTTGCAGAAATAATCAGAAATAGAAAAATATTGATTGATTGTTCAGGTCTTCTGCAGATTTCCATGTTTGTTTTAAGCAAAAAAAAATTACATTTTTTATTACTACTCAAGGCAAGGAGAAAATTGGACAATTGTTCAATTTTGTTACTTCTGTAAATTTCTGCTCCTAAATTCCTATTTGGAAGTAGCACTGAATTGTTGCTGTGGTAAATCATTATTTCCTTAGTTTTGTTTAAAAAAACATTAGAGTATTACATTTATTAAATTGTGAAACCACAAAAGGTCACTTTTAGCTCAGACAACCAAAGGAACAAAAATGGTTTTTCTTTAGTGCAAACTTTTAACCTGCTGTTTTCATGAGTGGACAGAATGTTTTAGAAAGTTTCTATGCTAATGGCTTGGTTAGGAGTATAATTAATTTTGCAGTCACTTAGGAGTTTATAAACATCTCAGATTTCCTGTACTGCCTTTGGCCATCTGATAAATTACAAAGTAGAACATGTAAGTTTTTAACCACCTCTTAAATATTATCCCAGTAATTGAAAACAAAGCTGATATGGATTCTGCATTAAAATGCAGAACCACACCTGTGATGAGGCATTTAAAAACATCGACCAGATTTGCAGCTTAGACCAATCCTGACATTGGTCAGAATGTGAATGTTGCACACAGCTGTCACTGGGTAAAAATAGAGAAATTGTCTACTCACAATGCTAGAATTCGTAGAATTTGGCAGGGAGAAAGAGTAGCCCTTGATGAAAAGAGAGGACAGGATTGTATGTGCCCAGAAGAGGGTTGTGTGTTTTCCTGCTAAAGCAAACAAATGGTTGACAGGACTCCTGGATACTCAGGCAAAAGTTTTACAGGTCTCTCTATTTTTTTCTCTTTTTTTCCTCCTTGGTATTTTTCTTATTTTAATGATCTATACTAGACAGAATAACTCTTAGTGTATTGATTCTGTAACTGGATTACTTCTTTTCTTTGTTGTACATATCTGTTTCACTAGTTTCATATCCTTTTACAATAATGTCATCTGCCTGGCATGTGAAGATAAGGTGGCAGATGTAGTTTCCTGGATTTTTGTGAGGCTTCTGGTGCTGTCCCTCTTGCATCCATCTGGGCAAATTGTCCAGCTCTGGGATGAGCTGGTTGAACAGCAGGATGCAAAAGATTGCAGTGAATTTGGCTACATCTGGCTGGTGACTGGTAACTAGTGGTGGTCCTCAGGATCAGTTCTAGGGCCAGTGCTGTTCAAAATATCTCTCAGTGATCTGGAGGCATGAATTGAATGCCCCATTAGCAGGTTTGCTGATGATGTGAAACAGGGAGGTGCTGCTGACTCTCTTGAGGGACAAGGGTCCTTGCAGAGGGATCTAGATAGATTGAAGCATTGGGCAGTCATCAGTGCCAGATCTTCATCACTGAGGTCATGGGACTGAATGCTCAGCAGGTTTGCAGGTGACATGAAACTGAGTGGTGCAGTTGACACATCTGAGAGATGCCATCCAGAAGGACCAGGACAAGCTGTAGAAGAAGTGGGCCCATGTGAAGGTCATGCAGTTCTGCACCTGGGTTGGGGCACAACCATCTGTTGATACTGATTTAAATAGTAGATACATCCTAAGTCTCACTCTTCTTATCACCAAGGCTACGGATGATTTGATATATCATGGGGCCCTTTGGGGTCCTCCTTCTCCCTCTATTCTGTTAAGCCAGTTTTGCAGAATGTAGAGCACTTTCTGTTTAATAATTAGCTCTTGGCTGTAAAAAAACTTTGACAAGGAAAGTCAGACCAGTACTTTTAAAAGCATCAAATGCAAATCTAGAACATTGGAACATACATTAATGAGACTTCTTTAAAAATGTTCCACAAAATATTTTTTTTAAGTGTAACTTCAGAGGAAGAAAATGTGGAAAAACAGAACCCCCAAACCTGGTTTAACACTGGTTAACCATTTCAGTATTAAATTAATGGATTAAGTCAGTTAAAAAAAAAAAATCACAATGAGGGCAGAGGAGAGGAAAGGATGGGAGCATGCTATTGAAACATGAGTTATTTTGCTTATAGGAATATAGTTTATTTTGTCTGTGAAGTAACTGCCAAATTTTGACACAGGATTCAGTCAGACTTTGACTATTCCTGTAGCTTTTTGGATTTTATAACTGATTTTCTGGTGATTACCTTCTGCAAACTAAATGTTTTCAACAGTTCCACATAGTTTTCAGTGGGTGCTGAGACTGGTGGGAGGTTTATAGTTCTGTAACTTTTATCATCAGTAGTGCTGTGGTAAGTTGGGTGGGTGCAAGGATAAATTGATTGCTGCTTCCCTTTCAAAGATGGATTCGCAACATCCACCTGTCCAGAAACTTGTGACACCAAAGCCAATCTCCCTGACAGGGAGTCGGATCACGTATTTTAAACCATCTCTGAAATCAGCTACTAATTCCAGAAAAATTCACCAAAGGGTAGATACAGACCATCAAGTAAGTAAATTTTCATGTCCTAATTTGCCTGCTTTTTGCAAGATTGGAATGTGTCTAACCAGTCTAAGTCTCTTTCTTCCAAGAGCACCAATAGTATACTTGAGGTAAGCATTAAGAAAAGACAGTGAAAGACGTACTGAGAAGTTTTATGAATATAATTGTATCTTTGGCACACTAAGTGGCTGGTGCTTATTTTCACAATGTGTGTGCTGTTGGGACACGGTTTTCACAGTGAAAGAACGTTAAAATACCGAAACACAGATTTGCTTTACATATGCTGCTGTTCAGAAAGTTGATGGAACGTGCTGATGTTGTGTATAAAATGTTTCAGGTGATCTGCAGGCTCCAAGTGAGATTTTTGGCAATTACCAGTTCATGTCACCTTCCTAATTACTCATTCTGATCAGTTCAATGTAGATGGAGTCCCTGATAAACTTTCCTTAAAACAATAGTGGTATCTCTTTCAGAAAAAAGTCACCCATGCTTCCAGTATCATTCTGAATGTAAAAATGACCAGGTATTAAATATATGGGCTGGAGATTAAGTGGATAGTCGGAGTGGTTAGGGAACAAGCTTAAGCAGATGAGGTATATTTAGTGGTATAAATAAAAAAACCCCCAAACAGCACAAAATGTGTGTTTGGTTGTCTCTTTTTTGTGTTTTGTTTGTTAATATATTCAGATAAATCTTGAAATAAGTGAAACTTATTTTGCAGGATATGATGGAGGAGAGTTTTCCTGTAGAAAAGCCTGTAAAATCATCTGAAAGGTATGACAAATCTAGTAATTTAAAACACTTGAAAGAAGAAAGCCCCCTCCTTTGTCAGTACAGTCTGCATGTTTGCCTTCTTTTGAAAGGACAGGAACAGTTCTCTGTAAAAAGGAACAGAAAAAGTGAAAAAACTGTATTATAAGAGAGTTTAACTATTTGTGCATCTTTGTGTTCTTTAGGGGAGCAGCTCTTAGTTTCAGGTAATTAAATAATTGGAGTCTGAAAGTTTTGCACCGGAATTTCTTTCTGAAAAATTCTTTATGATGTGAAATGTCTCACAGTTAGGAGTAAATACAAGTTTTTAGGGTTTTTTCTTATTTTTCTTGTTTGTTTATTTATACAGAAAGCTAGAGGAAGATTGTTTACTAATGTTTCTTACATGAGAAAGGCACTTGTCTGCTCTGTGAGTTTGCATGAAAAACAGAAGCCCTTCAGAGTCATCTGAAGACAAATGCCAGCTTGTCTCTGAAAAAAAAAAAAATCCGGGGGGGTTAATAATTGTTTTTTTTCTTGAGGAGATTGTCTTGCATTATGCTGCTTGCTCGACATAGAATGACTTGAGATAATATTGTTGACCCTCCCTTCTGGGGAACTAACTAATCTTTTGGCTAATGCTTGAATTAAGGCACTGTGTGCTCAGAAGATAGCCTTTTTTTGAGGATTCAGACTTTTCAAAGAACTGTATTAGCCAATCTGCTAATGTGTTGGTTCTGTGTTCATCTTCCAAGCAATTCTTATAATGCCTTGGGCATTCTTTGGCTTGCAAAATTCCCCAAAGCCAACCCTTTGTTTTACAGTCTAATAGTTTGACTTTACAGGAACCATCTTTGGTTTTGGCAGAGGTGCAAACAGCTGTTAGTTTTTAATTGTGGGTTTTCAGACTGTTCTAAGTTTTCTTTGGTGCAACTCCTTTCTTCCCATGTAGAAGGGAGATCCAGAAAACTGATACTGCCTTTCATTTGTTCCACAAGTTTTACTGCTATGTTTCTACTTTTGACTTAAGACTAGATGGTCCTTTTATTTTAACTCTCTTTTAAAGCCAGTCTCTGTTGATTGTCATATTATGGAGTAAGAATACAAAACTAGTAAGGGCCAGAGTCTTTTCATGCAGTTAACCTGCAGTACTTTGGTACATCTCTGGTCAGCCTAATAAAGGCTGTTTAGTTTTTAAACCAGCATCAGAATTGTAGAGTGGAATGACTTGCTTGAAGACAGAACTGTCTTTGCTCCTTAGAAGCTGACATGTGATAACAGAAAAGAGGAATATGGGCTATCATAGGCATGCTATAGTTGTCTGAATAAAGATTTATTTTGACATGAGATTTTATTTTGTGATTCAAATTGATTGTCACTTTGGATTAGGGAAAAGTTTGAGCATATGGCTTTTAAGGATCTGGTTTCCTCTCATTTGTTACAGTGCTGAACAGATGTTTGCAACTATCTGAGAGGTTTAGACCAATTCTTTTCCTCAGTCCTCTAGAAACTTGACCTGGTATCTTCCAGTGACATCCAGTGTACTTTTGTAACGATAGACTGATTGGCTTGCAGGATAAGCTTGATATTGTAATTGTTTCCAGGGATACTTAATTGTAATGCCATACTGCTTTTTATTGTTATTACTCCTTAGTTTACTTCTATTTTGGGATGTGGCATGGCTTTGGTTTATTGTTGTTGGGGGCGGGGGTTGTCTGTGTGTGTGAGGGGGTGTGCGTTGGTTTGTTTTGAGGTTTTTCTTTTGTTGGTTTTTTTTTTCTTTTTCTTTCCCCTTCCCACTGGGATTAGGGAGTCTTTCTGGTTTAGCTCTAGGCTTTTGTAATGAACAGAGAAATGCCTTTGTATGCCTTACAAAAAGGATCTGTATTCATGTCTGAAAAGACTTCTGGAATGTTGGCACACCCAAACACCTCTGCTGCTTCTGCTGATGGCCTCAGGAAAGCCAGGGCTGCTTTTGAAGCTTCTGTCATATTTTCTTGCTACACAAGTTTAAGCCTCTCAATTCCATAAGAACTGTGGCAACATTTCCTGTGCACACGCACACACACACACGCCCGCCCCCCTGCCCATATATTTTTAGTTATTCTTTTATATCCCTTCAGAGATACATGCTCATCACAGAATCAGAGGACTGGCAGTCAAAATTTCCACTGTCTGGATTATTAAAAGCAAACATTAGAAATAACAATCTAAATCAGTTCTTCTATTTCAGGTCTTCTGGCTTAGTCATCATGCCTTTATGGATGTTGTGACTGTTTTTTATGTATGTTATTCTCATTGCTGCTCTTAATTCAGCTTGTGCTGTTCAGAACACCAGCTATTTACCAGCATTTAGGAACTTCTGAGATTTTTTTTTCTGATTCTGATTAGCAGATGACAGTTCTAGGATCATTAGTGGCTATAATAGCTTGAAACAATTATTTGATCAATTTGGGGGGGTTTTCTCCTTTTTTTTGCTTTCTTTTTAATTTCCCTTCCTCAACCTATGTATTTTTATTCTGTGCCAGCAATCTGAGCTACCCCAAACTCGATACGCCTGCATCCAACGGTCTGTCTTCAGGAAGGATGGATAGTGCCTGTGGCAAGATGAGAAGGGAAAGGGAGCGATACTGTGCATCAAGACCTGGACAAAAACAACAACTGGTAAGGGTCTCTCAGGGTAATTGACCTCACTGTGATTACTGATGTAAGTAGCTTCACTGCCTCATAGTAATTTACAGTAGTGCCATTTCAGGTTTGTGGGTGTTTTGCTGTGGGTTTCAGAGCAGGCTCCAGTTTTGTTGTCTAAGTGCCTCAGCTTTGGTTTTATATTTTTAAAATCTTCATTGTATTATCTTGGATATTCTTCATTCTATAAAGTTTCTTATTAGTTGTTGAATTAATAAATTTGGTAGAGGTTTTTAGAGTTTTTAGAATGGAAAGAAGTGCCAAGTATTAAAAAAAAGAGGGGGGAGGTTGTTATTTTATATGTAAGTCATATAGAAAGGTATGGGCCAAGAGTCTTGAAGCAGAAGACAGTGTTTTGCATGTTTGCTAAGGATCATTCACAATTTTTGGCACTTACTGAAACTCATTTTGAAATTTGTTTTTTTTTTTTCTTATTTTAATGGGAAAACTCCGTTTAATGCAATGATACTCATTATTGTCCCAAGGATTATCTTCCTGCCTGAGCGTTACATAAGCTGCCTACAACTAGATCTTAAATCTCAAGAGGTTAACTTGGTCTTCTGGCTGATGCAAAATAAAGTAGTAATAAATACTGGAGAATGTTTCTGTAACAGAAATTATCTTAATATGAAGGTATGATAGACTCTTCAGATTAGATCTCTGAAATATGTAATCTCTGGGGTACAGTAAATGTCTGTAGTAGCAATGTGCATCTCTGCTTAGTCACTTCGGAGTAGACATTGATACTACTGTCCAAATGGTGAATAGAGTGGCTATTCCCATTTAAACCCTGCCCAGTCTAATGTTGGTAATCAAAGGGTTTAAAAGACAAGGGTAGGGGCAGAAGTTTTTAAGGTACACTGATTTCTGAATTTTAAATTTGCATCCTGATACATGATACTGACTAGATTTACCAGAGTATGATCCTCTGTGTCACTTATCAGGGTTTCATTTTTGACTTTCTGTGCTTTGGTTTGGAGGTTTTGGTACTCGAACACACATCCTTCTTAAAATACTACTTTTTTCCAAGTTCAGGTGACTTCAAAGACTTTGTCAGCTGTCCCACTTAATTTTGCAAGAGGAACACTTTATTTCTTGCCATGAAGTTGTGCTCTTAATTAAAGATACAAGGGAATCATAGAATCCTACAATAGTTAAGTCTTTCTAGATCTTTATTAACTGAAGGACAAAACCAAAAATAAATCTAATCTGCGCCCCACTCTCTGCTCAGGTAACAATTTTGAGCTTACTTTCAGTATTCTTACTGGACAGGTGTGGGATGTAGTATTGCATGGAAACAGGCCTGCCATAAATAAAAATTATGTGGCAGACTTCCATGGGAGGTTAGGATTCCTTTTGCAAACCTGCTTCGTCTGTAACTCTGTTACAGTTAACTTTGTTAAGAAACTAGTGGGGGAATAGGGTAGGAATAGGAAGGTAGTAGGTCTCGTGAAAAAGAAAAACTAAAATTTACAACTTTTTAAAGAAAGGAAAAGATTAAAATCTTAAACTTTTCTAAAGAAAGTGAAAAAATAGATTTTTAAGCTTTTTCTTCAAAGAAAACATTAAACTAAAAAAATTTAAAATTTGCACCTAGGAGATGGAGCAGGAAGAACTACCTGAAGTACCCCTGCCCATCAGTAGTGCATCACTGCCGACGTTCAACTTCAGTTTCCTTGCCAGTAATGCTGAGTCCTCATCACCCAGCATTGTTTCAAAAGCAGTGATGAACAAGGTAAATCTTTGCTGTATACTGTGAATACTTTTTCAGGGTGAGTATAACATCCTCCTTGCTGAATGTTAACTGTTTCTGTGGTGCTCATGAAACTAACGAACCTGAATTTATAACCTGTTGAATTAAACAGGGTTGTCATTCAGATTGGGGGATGGGGAGGAAGACATATTTTGGTATGACTTCAGTTCATCTTATGCACTCACTTGCAAGCTTTTTCTTATAACTCGTAGCTGTGGATCAGAAATATCAAACATCTTCAGCTTCACTGCAGAATGTCTCTTAGACGCTGAATTCAGGCAGCTGCTGTTGTTTCACCTGGGTGCTTTTCTTTTAGATACAAACCTTAATTCTTTTGAAAATACAGGTACAACCGGCAAGTAATGTTGGCAGTCCTACGTTTGTATTTTCATCTCCAATTGTGAAATCTACCGAGGTGGAAGTGCTACCTCCATTGTCTGTAAGTAAAATAAATCCCAATGTTTTCTCAAGGCTTTAGTAGAATACTATGGAACAATAAAGCAGAATTGGCCCTGGTAAGGGTGGAAACAAATCTGTAGATTCCTGACTTGTAATTTTTCATCCAGCATGCACCAAAAGTTTGAAGACTGGATTTCAGATTACTGTTTGTGTGTGAAATTTGATTAAAATTTCTTAGAATCTAAGAAAACCCTCTCTTTTTCATAGCAGATGAAGTTTACATTTAGTGTTCCCGTCGTAAAGTCATCAGAGCTTTCTGGATCCACTGATACACCAGTGACATCCATCCTTAGTCCAGGTAAAAAAATTCTAGCATTTCAAACACAGAGTGCTAATTCTCTTTTTTCTTTTTTGTATGTTAAATAGCTAAATCTGTAATTTCTAAGCTTCAGATTCCAGGCAAATTGTGTTTTCAGTGACAGGTCTGCTTTTAATCAGATTGTAACTGTAAACTCTTGTAAATAAGGTTGAGTTTTGAAGCTTCTTATTTAAGAAGAATGAAACATGGAAATTCTTGTTTCTAGCAAACGTGAATATATTCTAAGTGGATTTCTTTGCAAAAGGTGGATTTTGTTTTATTTTTAAAGGTAGTGCCACTGTAAACAGCACCAGCAATAAGAAGGAAGAGGAAGAAGAATATGACGGGTTCTGCAAACCTGCTAAGTTCTTAAAGCAAGGAAGTGTGTTAGACATTCTAAAAAGCCCTGGTGAGATAATGAAGTCTTTTTAAAAATATTTTGCAGAGAATACACTTGCATATAGCTGCATTGATTTTTAAAAAGCCCAGCACAGCAGCAACCAAAAGAAACCTCAGACAATTTGTCACAGTTAAGGCAGTGTCAGCAGTAAATACAGACTTAAATGCTACATCTGTTAGGCTTGATGCCCCCTTCTGTTACAAGAGGCTTTCACTGCTGGTGGGAAAACTGGAGCTTCAAACCAGATGCATTGCTTCTCCTTTACATGATAGGTTGTAATTCGAACTTAAGTATAAAATGAATTAGTCAAAGAATCAGTGTTTTGTTTAAATAAATAAAATGTGTGTAATTGGAAAGGAAATGCTTATAAAATGCTTCACAAACATTCCTCTCCCACTGTCACCATCTCCAGAAATTAAGAATGGTAAAGATAATTTCATTCCTAAAGGTATTTCAGAAGCTACATATCTTTTGGCCTTAAATGTTGACAGTTATTGTGTGTTCAGATGTAAATTTTAAGTAGCAGTGGGCTGTCTCAGTTTAGAGAAATTGGTTTTCAAGTCATTGCAATTGTTTTCATCTGTTGAGTAAAGAGTGTGTGTGCAGATGATGTTTTTTGTTTTAGGATAAAGGACTTATTTGAACTTGATTTTTCCCATAAGCCTTGAGATACAGCAGGACTTATGATTATGAAATCTATGTACAACCTAAGAAGGCAGTGCCTATCAGTTTAGCCAGAATCAGGTTCTAAATCCACATTGTTCGAAGACTTCACTTCTACTATAATAAAAACAACCCCAAAGCAACAATAACATAACAATAAAAAGAGAAACTCCTTATTTTAGCTTTACAGTTAAACTGGGCTGATATTTAAGATGTGTTGCTGTAGCGTTTTTGTTAGTGTTTCCATATTGGTGATTCCTGTTCTCTGAAAAGTTTGCACCTTTAAACAAAGAGCTGGCCTGTGCCCAGTGCATTTTGAACAAAGTATGTAGAAAAAAATTGTGTGTTTGTCTTAATTTTTATTGCTTAATTATTACTCAGTATTTGTGAGGGAATACTGTATGGATTCCTGCTCCAAGTACCAACTGCTGCACAGCTACTGAGTAAATGTGAGTTATCTACTATGGCAGAAATAGCTTTAGAAATTTGATTTGATTGGGCATGGTGTCTTAAAATGAAATTGGATTTTTTCCAGTCTGTGACAGACCATCAGCATTCAGTACTGTTCGTTTATACTTGTATCCAGTAGTGTAGTGGCAGATACAAATGAGTTTTGTATTTAAGAGTTTCTTGGAAGTGAAGAGTTAAATCAAGCTTTAAATAATAAGCTCAGCATATGAAATTTCATCCCTTTAGGTAAGATTTCCATGAACTTCCTCTTGCAGTTAGTTGGAATGTATAGTTGTAACCATTGACACTTGGTTTCAATTTGTGCTGTCTACTATAATAAGTAACTTCCATGTAGCCAGGGTACAGCTTCATCAGTAAGACCTCTCCTTTTCCGTTTTTTTAAACTAGGCTTTATGTCTGGGAAATCACCCTCCTGTTCATCTGCACAGCCTGTCACGAGCACAGTGGTCTATACAAGGCCCGCAATAAGTAGTTTTTCTGCAGGTAAAGACACCTCGAAACAAGCATCCTCCTTTTGGCAGTCTGACACACACGAGCCATGCCTGCAGAGCAAAACCACAGATGGCAAATGTGTAACATGTGAAGCTGCTAAAGTGTCCACTGTTGAGAGTACCAAGCAGACCATCAGTGTAAGTCCGTGTGTCTCCTCCAAGACAACAGCTCCTCCAGCAGGGACACTGGGCTTTGAAGACAAATTTAAACCGGCACCCAATACGTGGGACTGTGATACCTGTCTGGTCCAGAACAAACCTGAAGCTACAAAATGTATAGCATGTGAGACACCAAAGCCTGGAACAGGAGTGATGCCTGCTCTGACAATGCCAGTGGTCACGGACAACTTGGTGACAGTGACATCCACCTCCAGCAGCACTGGCACAACAGTCACTCTGGGGTTTGGAGACAAATTTAAACAGCCAAAAGGCTCTTGGAACTGTTCAGAGTGCCTTCTACAAAATAAGGCAGAAGACAGCAAATGTGTAGCTTGTCAGTCTGAGAAACCAGGTTTGTTCTTTTCTTCTCTGTCGTTTCAATCTTAGTTTATGTGCATTTTTTAGAGAATAAAATATGTTGCATATAAAATATATTTTGAGCAGCATTGCTGTATGCCAGACAGGATGGATTAGTGGCTCTCTTCAGGAATGGTTGCAGACACTTTGGAGTCTCAGGCCAGATTCCAGCCTGTCACATGAGTTGAACTGATCATGAAATGTATTTCATTAAATGAAATGACTGAAGCAGATATACCCTCTTTTACATCTAGTGAGGAAAGATGACTAAAATGGATGCCTTAATTAACTTAAAACCAATTGACTCATTTTCATTGGAGAAAATTGAGAACTCCTTGCAAGGAGCTAAAAGCTACTGGATTTGTTGGGATTTTGTTTTTCCTCATTCAAAACATAGGTAGAAGGAGTATGTGCACAACATGTCTTAAAGTGTTTCCAAACAGCATTTATGTGGAATTGAGCAGAGGTATGAAGGCAGATTCCAAGTCAGTGTAGTCTTTAGTTAGTTGTCTTGTGCGAAAACAGAACCATGTGTTCAGATATGCCTATGGGAGCTTTTCAGAACATGGATATCCTTGTTTAGGAAAGTCAGAGTTCTTACAGATTTTGGGGAAGTAGGTGCCTTCTTCAGTTCATTTCTGGGTTGTTTTCCATTATTATGTCATTGTAACTGATGTTGAGAGAGTTTATATTTTTAAATTCACAAATAATTATTTTAGTGTTCATTTTTATTGGCTCTTAATATAATTTAATGTCAAAAACACGTTTGCAAATGCATTCTGGGGAAAAAAATAGATGTGAGATGGAGCAGATTGTGATTCTATAATCACTGTGTACTAAGAGTGGAATTTCTTCAGATAAGATAATGCATTTTGAGCAAGCTTGTTCTCATGGACTTCCTCATGAAGACAGCATCAGAGTGGTCAGCTGGCACTTCTGTCCAAGACTCTGGCCATTGCAAGGAAGAACTTTGGAAGTGAGGGTTTGCCATGACCACCACGGTGCAGAGAAATGCAAAGTTACATTATGTTTGTCAAGGGGACGGGTGAAGCAAGTAAAATGGGAGGACAAAAACTTGCACCATGTGGTGTGGAAAAGAAGACTCATTCCTGTCTAGGAAATGTTACTGCTTAGAATTTGAGAAATTACCTTGTGTCTCTCTCTTGAATGCCACCCTCAGTGATTCACTGTAGGTGAAGAGTGCAATTACATGATGTTTCTGTGCCTTTGGGATGTCTGCTTCACTCCTGACTTGTGGGGCTGAAGTTTGCTCTTGAGGTGCAGCATCAATTGCCATCTCTTCCTTTACAGGGGAGAAAAGTTAGAGAGCAAGTGTTGGATTTTGCACCTCAGCAGCAGTAGGCTTCTGCTGCTGTTGAAGGCAGTGTAGCTTGTGTGGTGAACACAGAGTTGTGGGTTTGGAAGCTTTCAGTTCCTTTTTTTCTTTGTCACTCTAGTTTTGAATGTGTCCTGTCCTTGTGACTTGCTGATGAATCATTCTAGTAAATTCTCAGCCTTGAATCACTTGACAGCGATCATTAACTTGAGTGATGCTAACTTTTGACTACCAGTAACTGGTGTCACCAGGAGGAATTCTTTTAGTTCAATACAGTACCTGTAATTTACATCTGAAATCTGCTGTGTTGCTGTATTTTATGAACTGCAGTTGCTGTTTAAATGTCACTGGTTCAATTTGTGCTTGAATTCATGTATAGATTATAAATAAGAATCCAGGCGTTTTCTATTGTTTACATTCTCACACTGTGTTTGACTCAAATCACCTTGTAGCTTGATTTTTTTTTACTGTTACATTGGTGTGCTTTGCAATTTAGTGAGAATTTCTTAAAAGCTTTGCGTATGATTTAAGCAGGATGATTAATTATCTTGCTTCTTTCTCAGGGAGTTCAGTGCCTGTGACCAGTAGCAGTGTTTCTGCATTTTCTGCTTCTTCTGGAGGTTTCCTGGATTTAGACAAATTCAAGAAGCCTGAAGGAAGTTGGGAATGTGAGGACTGCTTGGTCCAAAACAAAGCAGAAGCCACAAAATGCATAGCCTGTGAAAATGCGAAGCCAGGCACCAAAGCAGAGCTCAAAGGTAATTCTTACTGAGAAGTACAAGGATGTGCATTCTGCAACTTTTTTCCTTTTTTTTTTTAAGTACAGTGATTTTTTCCTTTGAGTATGGCAAAACTGTCCATTTGTTGTTGAAGAATATTGTCTAAATAAGATTGTGTGCATTTGTTTCCACACCCATTCTTCAGAAAAAGATTGTGTTTTTTAGAGGAAGAAACCTTGTGTCAGTGAAATAGTTGCTTGTTTCAAGCCTTTACGTGTTGTTCATTTGGAGTTTAGGCTAAAACCATGGTCTTTCAAAGAGCTCAGCAGTGTGCTTTTCCAAGCCAGGTGCTGCACAGAAGCGCACCATTGCAGAAAGATACGTGTAGAGAGGAAGTGTAGAGTTTGCTTGTCTGAGTGTGGGGGGGTGTTTTGTTGAACAGTTTTGACTCTGGGAAAGCTCAAGACTAGAATCCCAACCGTGTAGCCAAAGCCTGCATGTATTACATCGTATATTGCAAACTTGATGTTGTTGCTTATTTCTGCAGGTTTTGGTACTGCTACTGTGTCTGCAAATGCTGCAATGCCATCATTTACATTTGGTGTCCCCTCATCGTCCTCTGAATCTTCTCAAACATTAGGTAGCACAGGAAACTTTAAATTTGGAGAACAAAGTAGCTTTAAGTTCGGCATTGCATCCGAGTCTGTATCATCCAGCAGTGTGACTGGAGGATTTAAGTTTCCTACAGGTTCAGAGAACTTCAAATTTGGAGTTTCTTCCTCAGACTCTAAATCAGATGACAGCAAAAAAGAAAGTAAAAGTAATAGTTTTACCTTTGGACTTCCGTCTACAAGCAGTCAGGCTCCTTCAACATTTCAGTTTGGAACGACGAGTCTGGGACAGCAGGAAAAAAAAGAGGAACCAGTTTTGGGAGGTTTTGGTTTTGCTACAAGTTCTACTTCTTCTATAGCTACTAATGAGAATAAAACTGGAGTCGGGGGCTTCACTTTTGGAACTGTGGCAGAAAAGGATGCAGCATCACCTGCTTTGCCATTTAAGAAGTCAGATGAGAAAAAGGATGAAACTGCTTCAACGAAAGGAGGCTTCTCTTTCAGCAGTGTGGAATCTGCACCTGCCTCACAGTTTGTTCTGGGAAGGGCAGAAGAGAAGCAGGACTCTGTCACTTCTGCTGGTCCATTAGCATTTGGAAAGAAAGCTGACAACGAAGAGTTAAAGGCACAGCCTATCTTTTCATCTGGGACAGCTGAGCATACCAAAGAGGAGAGCACAGCAAAACCTGTATTCAATTTTAGTTTTGGTAAACCATCGGAAAAGGAGAGTGAGCAGGCAAAGGCACCTTTCGCATTTGGGGCACCAGCCAGTACTTGCGGTAAACCGAACATCTTTTGCCTTCCCTTCTCTCCTCATGTCTATCAAATAATATCTCTGAGGCTATACTGGACAACATCTATAGCATTTATATACCACCTGCAACCTGTCTTTACTTCTAGTTGTTCATGTGTAGACAATATGTGGCAATTTCATTGTAGATTTCAGTGAGTTTTAACACTATGTTTAGACAAAAAAATTGCCACACCTTAAGGAACCTGAATCACTGCTTGTGTATGCACAGAAGTTGTACTGTCTCAATAGTAGCAGCTCAGCTGGTGATAAAATCTGTAATATGGTGCAGCATAGAGGCCTAGTGTTGTTTTTTATAGTGAAAGGGAAGGAGAGAGGGAATATCTTCTTTCCATCTACTTGCAGCTCTCCTGCAGTTTCTCTACTGCTACAACAGTACAAAAATCACTTCATAGATCTTGCACAGTTTTGTATTCCTTTAATTTGTTGAAACTTTGCAGTGGAGAATTAAAGTTTCTCAGTGATGGTTGCTGTGTGCAAAGTTCTTGGTTGTTAAACTCCTTTGTGTGATTTAGTAGTAACTGTGTTTCTTCCTTTCAGATCAAGGAGCATCCTTCAGCTTCTTGAGTTCCAGTTCCTCCAGCACAGTGGTACCTACCACTTCAGCCAACAGCAGCAGCATGTTTGGCAGCACCCTCTCTTCCTCAAACCCTCAGCCAGTTCCCACTCCCTTTGTGTTTGGACAACCCAGCAACACTGTGACCAGCTCTGTTTTTGGCAATCCTGCAGAACCTGCAACGTCTCAGTCATTTGGCTTCTCTCAAGAAAACAAACCAGCAACCACATCTTCCAGCACTGGCTCGACTCTTACTCCGTTTCTCTTTGCTTCAGGAGAGAGCAGTACCAATGCAGCAAATTCAGGATTTACTTTTGGAGCCACAACTACATCAAGTTCAACAGGTATGTTTTAAATAGCTGCTCTTCTCATTTTCTCACTTTTGGCATTATGTAGTGGATTAAGGAGATACTGTTTCGTGATTATTTTACTTTGGAAAACGTGCTGGCTAAATGCATGGAAGTAGAGAAAAATACTGAGGTTTTATATTCAGCAATGTTAATTTGGCCTCATTTTTCTTCAGTGTGGGAAATACAGTTTATGAATGAACTGGCACCAGAGTTGTTTTATGCAAAGGACAAAACTTTACTGGATTTCAATTTGTATGGGAGTTTTTCACCATGAGAATGATGAATGATTCTTTTTTCAATCACTGTTAGTCCAGTGTTTACAGTTAGAAGTCAGTGAATTACAACTTCCTGCTTTTTTGCTCCTAAAGCTCTGAATGTCAAGCTTTGCCAAGTCCTTCCCTCAGCAGTGTATATAAATGGAGTACCTCGACATGCAGTTAATGCTGCTTAAGGGTTGGTGTCTACTAAGGGTCACGGCCAGTGCATGTTAATTTTCTAGGAATTTAGAGAAGACAGCAATAAGAAATACAGAGTTTTCTTCATGTTTTATGTTTGTTACTCCATTGCCTGAATTGTGTGAACAAATGTATGACTCAAGACTAAATCCACCAAATCATCTGTATTCCTATGAGCCATGGAGGATGTTGGAAGTAAGATTGAACCTGTAAGGAAAAGACTTAATCTAGTTTGATCCTGATGGCTTAACTTTGTCAGTCACAAAAGTTTAATTGGCACACTTTTTTGTGTATCAGAAACAGAGAAAACAATCCTAAATTACAACCACCAACAGAACAATTTAAACTGCTTACAAATCAGTAACTTTTGGTGTAATTTTGTTAATAGGTGACAACATATTTCAAACATCTTCACAAATTCAGAAGCCTAATTTTTATTATGTATCTCATCTTGGAAAGAAAGTCAGCCATTCCAAGTTATGGTGCAATTAGAGGGTATTTCCTGTTGCATGAGCATTAGTAATGCTGTTTAAAATGTCCGTTTTGCATAGCAGATCTGCCATGTACTTTCAGAGTCACTGCTCAGTTCCATTTCATTATTTCTGCTGGCCGTGCAGCTCAACAGTTGGGCTGGTTGTTTGTTGATGAGAGGTAGAGAATTAAACCAAGTTTTTGAGATCACTGCAAGGTTGATTCAGCCTCCAGAAGCTGATAATGGTAAACACTTGAACAGGGGAGAGGTGCAGTTGCTGAAAAGATACATATTCTCCGTGTCCTAATAAATCATGTATTTTGCATGTCTGAAAAGTCCAGTTTGAATGAATGTTCCATGGATGTGGTAGAAACAGCTTTTAGTAAATACAGATTAAAACATACTATTTGTAGGAAGAGGCAACTGGTGCATTTGAGATTTAATTTGGTCTGACTCATAGACACAGCGTTTCTCATGTTGCTTAAAAGAAAAGATGCAATTCCGGTTGTGGCTGAGGTAGTATCCGTTGTATATACTCACACAAGTAGTTGGAAATTAAGATGAGTGAGTATTCAGCTACCAGACCTGAGGCTTGAGAACTTTTTGTTTCTGGATTCATTCTTGAGGGCGGGAGGGAAGGGGCCCATACTGACATCCCTCTGTGTCCCCCAAGGGTCATCGTCTTCGTTTCTCTTTGGCTCTGGGCCTCCTGCTCTTGCTGCTGGCCCAGCCTTTGGCGCCAGTCAGCCACCGACGTTTGGCCCAAGCCCAGGCTCCGGCCAGCAAAGCGCTCCAAGTTTTGGATCGCTGTCGACAACGTTGTTTTCTGCCGGCTCTCAGCCTGCTCCTTCTGCCTTCGGCTCAGTCACAAGCAGCACTCAGCCCCCTGTGTTTGGCCAGCAGGCAGCCCATCAGCCAACTTTTGGCTCTGGTACCCCCAGTACTGGTGAGTGCCGACAATTCTCTTCCCTTTTGGTCTCAAAGACCGTATGTTTTATTTTCTCTTTCATGAAGTGCACCATAAATTATATGAAGACAACTTTGGCATTGCGCATGTATTTAAATATAGGAATTGCCCTCCATAAAAATAATGGGTATAGGGTTGTCATTTATGTCCCAGTCCTGACTGTGGAGACACGGTGTGCCAGGGGTATCCAGCTTCACAGTAAGCCTTCTCTACAAGACACTTAGCAGACATGGAGGTTACAACTCTACAACTAAATTCTGAGCTTTATTTTCTTTAGAAACCTAATGATTAAAAGGAACTGTTGAAAACCATGGAGTAATCACTGGTAAGATTGTGCAAAACAAAAGAGCACACACACTGCAAAATTGTTATTTTTTGATTTGAGAAATTCTTAGTTACCTGACTTGAACAGGCTTCACTGTATAAAATACAGTTGGAATTGTTTAGGGGTTTTTTTAAGCATTTATGGTTAAGACTGTATTAAGATCATTTTACTAATGAAGTATAAAATGCCATGGGAAAGGGGCAGAGAGAATGAACCTTGTAACTTAAGAAAGACCTGTTCCATACTAATAATAATGAAACAAAAACAGTGCCAGAATGTCTATTTGATATCACATCAAATACGGAAAGGGAAAAGCCTTTTTTCCTCTCACATGTTTTACAAAATAGCCTCCATTAAAAGTAACTGACATTTTTGTACTAATCGGTAGATTAGCACAAGCAGATTAGTGTACAGCACATTACTCAGTTGATTTTTCATTAATCAGGTAGCAGTTTAAAGGTAAAGTTTTCCCTGGATTTTCTGTATTACTTATTAGTTTACTCTGATTGTTGCAATGTTTTGGGTTTTTTCAGATGAGGTGTTGTTAGCAGATTAAAGGAAAGGAAGTCCCCAGATACACTGCATGAACACTGGAAGGTTTACCTGAATATAAATTTACAGTTTAAGACTTGATTAATAAACTCCAGTACGCACCACAAATTTAATGTTGGCATAGAAGTTAGCAAACAACTATCAGTGTGCCAGCAATATTACTTTAAAAATTCCTCAATCTGTGTGAATGGATTCATGCAGTAAACTGTTCCTGTAGTAATATGACATTTCTGGTGCACCCCCGCCAACTTTGTCATTTTGAGCAGCCTTGTAAAAAGAATAATCTTTAAGGATAATGGGGAAGAATGTGAGGATTTTGCTGGAAAGGATGACCTCAAATTTCAGGTTTCTTACTTCTTCTGCTTCCACCCCATCTTCCCAGGTTCTGTGTTCCGGTTTGGAGGTAGTAATACTAATTTCAGCTTTCCAAACAACCCAGGAGTATTCACTTTTGGTGCAAATCCTTCTGCACCAGCACCTCCTGCACCGCCTTCTGGCACTTCAGGATTTTCGTTCAACCAGAATCCAGCATTTACAGTGGGGTAAGAGACCATATCAGAATTTCCCTTGAGCCTCGGGTAATATCAGTGGACAGTGTTCAGCCTCTACTGCTGTTAAATCATGAGGTGTTCAGATGAACCTTGGAATTTGAAACTAAATTTGGCATCCCTCCTTGTATTAGCCTGACTGGCTAACTAAGCACCGCTATCTGTAAAGGAGTAGCTGTCAGGAATGTCACACAGCAACACATGTGAGATTGTCTTGTTCTTGAAAGGTAGAACCCGTATCCAGCCGTTATGCTGCCGCTTACCTTCTGAATAAGAGAGATTTAATTGGTTTCTGGAACTCTCTTCCTTCTGTTCGTCATTTGCTGCTTGTTGCCAGCTGGTGATTAGTGAAACAAGACTATGAAACAGTTGTTCTGGAATATCTACTCAGTGCTGCTACTGAATTTTCAGCTACACTGTCCTAAACTCTGAACTACTAATTTCTTTTAATAGGACTAATGGGAAAAATGTTTTCTCTGCCTCTGGATCTTCGGTTGCTGGTCGGAAGATAAAGACTGCAGTTAGACGTAGAAAGTAAACGCCTGATTGGTAAAGCATCAAAAACATTGGAAGCAGCTACTATCCTGAATTGTTCAGCTTCTACCCTGACTGAATTGTTCAGCTACTATCCTGAAATGTTCAGCTACTACCCTGAATTGTTCAGTTAACTGGGATTGTACCTCACACTGGCTTGTCGGAAGTCAGATCTGCCTAAAGGAATATCAAACTTAGCTCTCCTGTCCTTCCCTCCCCTCTCCCTGTTACGTTTTCCTGGTAGCAAGTAAAGTTGGCAACAAGGCTGTTCTCAAGCAAAAGTCTCAAGTTACTTCTTTCACTGACTCGGCATGGTCTGGCTGTAGCCCTGAGTAGAGCCTGCACAGTGAATGGCTTGTCGATACCTCTTCATCCGCACCACTACGTGCGCTCATCCGCGTTTACTGACGCCTCGAAATTGTAATTATATCAGCGAGGGATGCTGTATAGAGTAGAGAATGTTGATAATGAATGATTTCTATGCTGAGTTTGTGCTGGTGTATGTGTGAAGTGAGTGAGTTTGGGTGTATTGTGCACTAAAATTTTCTGATAGGGGAAGACTGATTAAAGGATGATCCATGCTAAGGACTTGTTAGATCTGTAGTTCTTCATTTAATAATTATATGCTATTTCTATATTTTCATTCTTACAGCCCTTTATCACCTGTCTCGCCTTGTTATTTTATTATGAAATGTGTAAATACAATTTTGTTTCTCTGTACTTTTTTGGCATAACAAATCTGTGAAATTGAAATTTTAATTTTGTGTGTTACAGCCATTTCTGTTTAGTATTGTCTCAGATTTTATGTAAATCCCATTATTCAAAGTTGCCTAAATCCATTTAGAAAATCTTTAAAATTGGGAATTCTTAAAGTAAGTTTATTGGCTTTTCTGATCCATTTTTGTTTGGACCAAAAACCAGTATTGTACAAAGTATTAAGTATATATTTTTATATTTACTGAAATGGACTGTGGTGACTTTGGATAATAAGGAAAAGTTTAATATTAAAGCCATGTTTATTACAGTATAATTAACATGTTAAACCATGGGATAAATGCCATCAATAAAAACTGCAAAATATTACCTGGCATTTTTAACGCTCCGTAAAGGCATCCCCAGCTGTAACTCTGTATGAGGTGGTTCCCTCGGCCTGAGCAATGTCTCCTGCTTTCTTCAACCTCTGCTTTTTCGCATTGGTTTTAGAGGATCTTAAATAAGTTAGAGGTCTCCTGTGAGGAGGGAGAGGTTTATTGCAGGCTGAAGCTTGGAGCAGCTTAGCAATGTGTCAGCTGACTGCAGTTAATTTTTTGTAGTGCTATTAAAAAAACCCCAAGCTAATGTTAGTAAAGATTCACCACTGTTCTAACTGAAAAGACTGGAAATGAGTAATAGTGGGTGGGGGAGCTGCCTCTGTAGCAGTTATGGGAACTTCTTGGAGAACAGACGTTATTCTAGTAAAATCAGAGGAAATGATTGTTCATCGGGGGATCCACAGCTGAATTTGTATCAAGTCCCATCCCAGCAGTCTGTCTCTGACTCAGACATGCATTCTTTCCTTAGCTAGAAGGGCAGAGACCTGCATCACTGTCAGTGGCGTAAATGTCTTCATAGGCACTGCAGGGGCCTTGGCTGGCACTTGGCTTCACTTCTGCCTGCATCCCAGCACTGCTCCCTGCTCCTGGTACGAGGTGAGATGCCTTTCAGGCACAAGCTGGCTGTGACAGGAGGGTGACAGCCAACTGCTCTTTTCAGGTGTAGGGCTCCAGTCACTGTTTCTAGAAACAGAAACTGCTCAGCAACTCAACTTTCAAACCACGCACACACACTCTGCTATTCAGACAGTCAGTAATTTCACTGTAGCCATGAAATGAGTATATGCAATTAATTACCTTTTTCCAGCTTCTACATGTGAAAAATGCCACAGATTTCCACTTTCTCCCCCTTAGCCCTAAATCACCTGCCAAGCACTTGTCCTTCAAGCAGAAACAAGCTGCATCTAGGATGCAGCTTGTATAAGAGACAAACTAAAAGCCCCCCAGCAGCACAATGTATACACATTTCCATGGGCAGGCTCTGTGTTCATACATTGTAATTGTTTCACCTGCTATGCAAGGGGTGGTTATTTTTCTGCAAGGTAAGAGATACCTTCCCTTATACCTGAATTGGTAGTAATAAAGTTTTAGCCAACAGTGTCGCTTTTCCCTTCCTCCCCCAATCCCCCCCCACTTCTGAATCCCTGTTTTTAGGTCACTGCTACAGTAAAGAGAATAAAAGTTCTTCTTGTGAATAGGCAAAACTTGCCCTAGAAAGGACTTTTAGGTTGGTTCTGACAGCTTTAGCTTTCATTAGGCTGATTGCCACGCCTCACCCCGGTCCTTAAGTCTTTGCAAGAATGGAGTACAAGTCCTGTGGAGAGCAGCTGAGGGAATTGGGGGTGTTTAGCCTACAGAAAAGGAGACTTAGGGGTGACCTTATTCTCTACAACTGCCTGAAAGGGGGATGGGGGGGGGCGGAAGTTGGCCTCTCATCCTAGGTGAGAAGTGGTAGGACAAGGAAATGGCCTCAAGATGGTGTCAGGTTTAGACTGGATATTAGGAAAAAAAAAATTACTGGAAAGGGCTGTCAAGCCCTTCCAGCTGGAAGAGGCTGCTCATGTAAATGATAGGATCACCACCTCTGGCACTATTCAAAAATTGTGATTGAGCAAGGACTCTACTTCAAAAAATAAATATTTAAAAGTAATTATCTAAAAAGTCAGTGACTTCATTTTGGAGACGGACAGTAAAACATCATTCTGCAACTATTAAGCAGGGGATTAGTCCTGAATCATCATTCCAAATAAAAACTGACATGCATGCACAATACAGTCATACAGAGAAGAACACGACTTGCCAAACAAAAATACTGCAGCATATGAACACATTACTGATTAGGTTATTACACCTGGTGACAAGAGTGATAACCAAGCTCCCAAACATTTCTACTGTCAAACAAGCCATTGTCCAAAACTGAAGGCAGGGCAAGACCTTCAGCCACTGAGTGGCATTTTAGGCCTAAGAGAGGAACACACAAAAACTGTGATTGAAGAGTTCCAAACTCTGACTTATATTTCAGTAAAACATAATTACTGTTTATATTAATTTCCTGAGATACTAAACATGAGAATAAATGAATCATCAAAGTGATATAGTCATGCAAAATATTAGGTTTCTTTATTCAGTATTTAAGTTATTCTGAATATACAAACAATTAGCCAGAATGATAAAGTGAAAATAACCAGTATTTGTACTTCTGCAGATTTACACCCATAACACATTTCAGTTAATATTTTCTGCATGCTCCTGAAACACATTCGCTTCTGCTCTGCCTTATATGCAAGAAATAGACAAGTGCTTTCACTCCAAACAGAAGCAAAAAGTTACCTTTCATTAGCATGGTCTGTACTGTTGATGGCTCCAGAATTATTTACACACACCAGATCACTAACACTGCAGTGTAACATACCCTTCCCAGAGGAAAAAGCAGCTATTGTTTCACTTCTTCATTAGATTGGACAAGTGAAGTAAGTGGCAGTGCTTCAGACAATCATGCAAAAAAACTTTTCACATCAATGTTGTGAGAAAATACTTAAAAGGTGAGGGAATATGATCTGTGAAGCAATAATAGAAGACACTGATAACCACTGCTGATCTCTCTGCCTACATGGCAATTTAATTAACATCATTTGCCCTGCTGGCTAATGCTGCAGGTCTCTTCTTCCTCATCCTTTGACAGGCAACTGTCTGGAAAAGAACTTCATTTTCTAGTTACCTGCCAGCATCCAAAACTGTAGGAGCAACATTTCTTTCACAGTCGCATATTCCTAGGGATCTGCCTTCCACAGACTGACAAAGAGAACAGCTCCTTTTTGCAGTTACAGCAGACAGTTTTTGTCTCATCGGTCAGAGGTTAATACTCCTGGATTTAATACGTATTTTCTCTCCCAAACTTCTTTGGCCTCTATGAAAACTCCAATACTTCAAAGGTAGTTGCTGGCATCATACCGGGAAACATACATTTTCTTTAGCTTCTGAATCAGTTCCTATTTAATGAGGGCAAAAGATTCCAACAGTCACCTCAATTTCAGTTCTGGGGTAGGTCTTTATTCACTGGGGTTTGGAGGGGATGTTCAGAACCAGTCCGGAGATTTCATTTTTTGGTATCATCTGACTCCATTTCTTCTGACCACAATAGTTCCTGCTACAATATCATAGGCTGTTCTGTTGTGCTGGAAAAACAGCAGTGTAATGAAGGCAGGAAAAAAAGATGCAATAGAAAAATTCTTGATCAAAGCTCGTACTGTGGACCTGAAATCAGAATAGAACATTCAGTGCCCTACTTTCACTTTCTGCTTATCAGTAGTTAACTTCCAAGTTTAGCACCCAAGTTTTGCACAGCACAAAAGTTGAGCCTTAGAGGAGATTAAACCACCTACCCTGAAAAATACTCCATGTGACTGAATAATTACCATTTTATTCTTAGACCACAGAATCTGACAATAGCTCTTGCAGTCTGATTATTGCAAAGGTCAACAACAAAGCAATGGTGAACTTCCTTCCAAAATCACATGCTTTCCACACTGTTAACCTGAATGCAACGTGACTTGAGGCAGGAGCACTTACGTTGTCATACTGACATTGGATGATGGAATGACCAACACACGGCTGGGTGCAATAAGTACGGATGTTTCACATGTCACAACTCGCAGTCCAAGCAAGAACTTCCCTGGGGTTGCTCCACCTGCTCCCCAAATACAGATTATCTGTAAAAGAAAGGTTGTTTCAATTCCACACACCACCCTGTTGTTGACAGGTCTCACAAACTTGGTTATCCTCAGAGCTATGTGAATGTCATAAGCTTCAACATAATCCAAAATACCGTAAAGAGGATTTACTTTACTGGCCAATGGTAACATTTTTTAAAACTGTTTCTTCAACAACTCATGACTATTAATTACAGGAGTTAAAGTTTACAAATAGTTACCTCATAAAAGCAGACTAATAACCTGTAGATGAGAGCTACTATCATCATTTTCTGCAAATCTTCCATGGACGTATCTTCATCTATTTCTTCTATGATGTAATGCATTGCAAATTTAGAGATGTCCCTGTACAAAATAAAACCGAACTTTAACACCATCCTTCTCCCAGTACCAGTGTTACTCCTTAAATACCAGAATTCACTCCCTCCGTTCTGGTATTACAAGAGAACAAAAGCTCCTTGCCCTCTCTGATACTAAACAAGCCATTAAAATTCAGAACACTCGGTTTCATTCGGAGTTGCTGCCTAGTTTGTTTTGTCTTTTTCATTAAGATAATTCTTTATTACCACTTTTGCACAATGGTGTCCCTGGGTAGTGAGCTTGCAGAATTGTTCTGAAAATTCTCACAGTGGTAAACTGTGAGGTAAACAGATTCTGCACATAATCATTTAACTTGATATAAATGGAAGGCATCCAAGTCTCCAAGTATCTTCTTACACAAGCACTCAAGGAAAAAGAAAAGGGTACTCTTTACGAATGCAAGGGAGAAGTTGGCAGTCTCCCTAAGGAATCAGGGGAGCTCTGCATGATCAGGGTTCTCATCAGAGTTCCTCATTCTCATTCTTCACTGCTCACCATACTTGTCTGGAGGCACCTTGATATGCAATAGGAGGATTTAAACATAAAGCAATTGAAATCTTACGGTTTTTGGCCTAACAGAGCTATGGGAAGCATCCATTTGGAGTTAATGGCATATTTTCATAAGATAAACTCCACAGGTTTAACATTCTTATCTGATACCTGGAATGGATACCTGGAATGGATATTCTTGTAACACTAAGGGCAAGAATTTTTCACTCATGCATCTACTCAAGGCTCACACAGAACTGTGCAGTCTCACTTTGAAACAGTCCATCCAATATTTGTGTTACTTGCCCTTCTCTTTAATCAGATTTAAGGATTGAAAAAAACCCAAAACAATCAGCGTGGCACAACCTGCATTTCCCTTCAATACAGCTTTGGCCTGAAGTGTCTTTCTTGAGCCTGTGAGGACGTATGTTTTTCATGACAATTTAGCCTAACTCCAAGCATACCATGTTTCTCAAGCAGAAAAGCCCCCAGAACATTTCTCTCAAGTTCCCTGTAAGCAACTGTCTCACAAAACCATTAATACTGAAAATGCTCTAAATTACTCTTTCATCACTTTACAGCAGCAATATACATACAGTTGTTCCCTATCTTTCCAGTACTCCACTTTTTATCACTCTCCACCTACTAAAGGTAAAATGGAAACACAAGCTGTCAGGTTACAGGTGGTGGGATGTGGCCACTAAATAGAAATGAACCTTTGGCATTTTAATTGCTGCTTATCTGAACAAAACCCAGCAATCATTTACATTGACGTATTTTTTGTTTTGGATTTGAATCTCTTCCACACCCCTTTCGAGCCGCAGGTGAAGGTGTCTGGAAGATGTTATCTGTATAGTATCACTTTACAGTCAGGCAAGGTTTGGATGGTTCTTGAGCAGAAAGCCTGAGTTCTGTGGGAAATGTGTCTGTACAGTAGTGGAATTACCAAGATCTACACCAAGATCTCATCTCTTAATCAGCCAGAAATACTTGATTACACCAACCCAAAGCAGAATAACTGAGTTAAGGAATAAGATACCTACAGTTAAAGAAGCAGTTAAAAAGGGAAGTGTTTGAGGTAAATTACTGCATCTGTGTACAAAAATGTGAAATAACGCATCTTTCAGTCTAGTGTACAGTTCACACACACAAGTGCTTACTTTGCACTTTTTAAGAAACCAAATTTACACCCAGTGAAGCCTGCAGTGTGGCAGCATTTCTAGCACATGCATATCTGATCTGCTTGATCAGATTTTTTTTTTTTTTGGTGGGGGTTAGCATTGTTTAGGTTGAAATCTAAAACACAGCACCACAGAAGATGCTATGCAGAAAATGAACTTCCATCCAGTGAGATCTAGTACATTTTAAAGGCCGTTTAAAAATTCTGTCAGTGTTTTTTCTTTGAAAATTATAAAGGACTTTTTAATGATCTTGCTATTCCCCCCCAATAAATGTGCAAGTCTGATCTTTCCTTAGTAGGGAGTTTGTGAGCCTACAGACCTGTACAAATTCTGTGTTTCCATCAGCTTACCCAAAATCAGGACGCATTTACATGGAACTTAGCCTAATGGTGCTTTTCCTCAAATTTGTCAGTTATTTAATTATATCATATGCACAAACATACCATAAATACAACCTGACACCTCAAAGAACATGAAAAGCTTAAAGCTGTATGTAACAAAGCTTTAAATTGTTCAACTTACTTTATTCCACTGAGGTGCATAATACTTAAAATGATGGTTGCCTTTATAAAGAACAGAATAAAAAAATCCACCATCTCTGCTATGAACCTGTGTGCCAGTGAAGGGATAAGGAACTCCCGACCTGCAACAGAAATAGTTCACATTACCCAGATTTTACTGCACTAACACAAAGTTAACACTAACATCTAAAGCACAACCCACATTAACCTCTCTGCAAGAACATCATCAAGAGCTCTGCTCAAATGTTCTTTTGAGAACATTTCTAAAAATATATGCATAAAAAATAACCTGAATTGTTTAAGTTGAATTAGAAGAAGCTTCTTTAAGAACTTTAACTCTCTCAGAACTGAGTCCCTCATAATTAGGATCACAGGCAAAATCATATCCTGATAAAGAACTGAAGTACATTGAAGATGCATCAGTTTTTGTGTTCTTTAGAACAACCTCACAGGGAACCGATTTATGTAAATCTGAGAGGTCAGAGTAAAAAGAAAATCAGACCTATCATCACTTTTCTATCTCTCAGCACCAAGGCTTCCATGTACACCAAATACCAGTTCTCAGAGTAAAACACAGCCTATTTTATCTCCACTCAAATACAAAAAGGAATGGATGAAAATATCAGTCATGCTTGACACACATTTCTACAGACAACAGCATACTGCTCTAACCCCAGCCAGAAAACATAACACATTTCTCCTATTTAATTTGCCATGTGCAAATAGCCACAAAGGAAGGCGTCACAAGCTTTTGTTCCTCAGGTGATTTAAGCAGAGGAAACATTAAAGAGTGTCTTAAAAAGTTTCCAAGAAATAGTGTTGCAAGATAATTTCATCTGGACCCAGCTACTCTATTTCCCAAAGGACAAATGTGATTCTCACATGAAACCTACAATGACTCACATCAAAACCTCACTTAGAAATGCCCTTCTACTACCAGATGGAACCTGTGGAAAACAGCAACTGCTTTTTGTTACTGTTTCTGAGAATAATTATCCCCACACAAAGAAAGGACAAAAGAGGAAAGAAAACCACATCACTCTCTAGTCTCAAAAAGCATAATCAAATTTTATTTAGAACAAGCCTCCTCAGTTCAGCTGCTGAGACTCATGCTGCCAGCCATGGCCCTGTGAGCTGTGAGGGCCAAGACAAAAGTGAACATCACTCTTAAATGGGGTATGAAGAATGTGCTGGTTTTGCACAGAAGTGATTTTTTCAAGAAAGTTACAGCAAAACCAATCAGTGACTAGGTTTGAATATTGACACCTGGTTGATACCTTAAGCCACTAGAAAGGTGACAGGCCTCTCTGAAAGCACAGGTTAAAAACTGGGGAAAATCCCAAGAAGTCCTCTTTTCTTCCGGTCTGGAAAAAGGTAATGGGCTGGCAGGGCTGGGAATCAGGCAAGGATCAGGTAAGAGCCAGCTCTTATTTAACATACTTGTGTTTATACAGTTTCTTTTCACACCTGCTGCACAGATCACTGCATCAATAGCACCAAGTAGCCTGGTCTGAGGTAGCAGGGGGCCACCAAGACGGCTCCTCTGAGAAGC
>VYXD01012563.1:0-19951 GCA_013397195.1 Hylia prasina | reverse complement strand
GGCTGCCCCGCGGGCTGCGGCCGGGCCGGGAGTGGGAACGGGAGCGCAGGGAGCGGGACGGGGCTCGGGACGGGACTGTGCCGCTGAGACGCAGCGCGCCCGGTTCGGGCCGGGCCGCGGAGCTCCGCGTGCAGCCCCGGCGCCTCCGGGGCGGGCTGAGGGGCGGCTGCGGCACCTGCACCGCGGCCAGGTCTGCGCTCCTGCACGGGGCAAAAGGCGGCGCGGCTCGACTCCGTTCTCAGAGCCGGGAGGGTACAAGTTTTGTGTGGGTTTTAATTTTCCAGCCTGGTTTGTAAATTGTTCCCCTCTGTCAGTTTGTAATACTTTGTTGTTATTTTTATTTGGTATTTTTAGATGATGGCATGTCAGAAGCAGTGGGTGAGCAGTCAAGACGGCTTACCAGAGAACAGCTTTTTACACTAGTTGCAACAGCTTCTATAAATTTCAGTTCAATGATATGCTACTCAGTCCTGGCACCTTTTTTCCCTTTAGAGGTAAACAAACAACTTAGCTACTCTCTTCATTACATTTTTGCACGTTGAAACTTTTAGAAATATCTTGAACTCCAGTTTATGGCTGGCTGTAAGCTCTGAGTTAAGACTTTTCAGTTGTGGGAATTCAGTGATAGGATGATGCTGTCATAATGCATAAAATGGTGAACTGGATCTTGTCCATGGACTACTCTTCCTTATGACTGCAGAGGAGACAGCAAACTAATGAGATGAGATAGAAGTCAAAATGGATTCTTGGAGAAGTGAAACAATTTTTTGCTCAGTGTTGCATAGTAGTTTTGCACAGCTGAGATTAAACTCTGCTAATATCCTGGCTTGGATTTCTGTACCCTAGTCATTCGATGACTTTATTTATAGCTTCCTGTTAACTCAATCTGGGCCATCATTAATTGTGCTAACTTCCTGACCTAGGAAGGGGGGAAAAATAAAATCTCTGCTTGTGTTGATGAATACAGTGTTTAAATGTATGATGAAATAAGATGCCCATGGTGCCTTTGCAGCAGAAGTGCATTTCTCTCATGACCAAAATGTTACAAAGTATTTACAAAGAAATATTCTTTTTGTCTGAATATTCCTATGTACTGCTTGTGCCCAAGTAAGTGTATTTGGCCAGCTAAATAAGTAAAAATTGTCTGACGCTGGTTATGGGGTGGCATGTCACAGTGAAGATAACAGATATCTCCGTTCACTGCCCTCTCACTGTGCAAGGGATCAAAGTTTTGTAGCTAGTGCCCTTGCACACCAACTGAAGCCACCTTTATATAGTCTGGCTGCCTGTTCAGCAAATAGCACAACGTTTATATTCATTGACAAATTAACCTTGGTTTTCCCTTGATGACATATTAGAAGTGCAACATGTCTTTACATTTTTTTGTTACCTTTTAAGTCCCTACTGCCTTTGAGGAAAAAAAAAATTGCTTTCTAACATTAGTAGGCATTTCTAGCATTAGTAGGCAATTAAAAAGATTTAAATATCCAAGGCATGAATGTTATTCACCTCAAGAATTTGTCTGTGTCTTTACATGGTTGTGATCTTTTTTGCAGGCAGAAAAAAAAGGTGCCAGTAACACAATTGTTGGCCTGATTTTTGGATGTTTTGCTTTGTTCAATTTCTTGACTTCTTTAATATTGGGAAATTATGTAAGTATAATGGAAATGGTAACTTTTTTCTCTGATGACACAGGTTGGTACATGAAGACCGTTCTGCAAGCCCGAGAAAGGAGATGTCTCTCCAGTAGTGCTCCTGCAATTTCCTGTTTGCAGGAACTGGAGTCTGACCAGTCAGTCTGAATGTGATCTAAGTCTTGTCAGTACTCTTCTGTTGTTCCTGAGAGTCACACAGAGCAACAGACATGTAACTATTTTGTTTCTCTGGTTAACTGTTCTGTTTGCTTTAGAGTAATCCGATAATCAATTCTGCTTTCTGTGACTTCTGTGACCTTTTTTCTCCTACACCCCCATTTTATTTGTTGCACTTACTTATATATTCTTTAAGTTTATAAGCTCACTTATATATTCTTTAAGAGTTTGCCTTTGGCGACACTCTTAAGGTGTTTTGTTTTTGTTTTTGTTTTTTTTTCTTTAGTCAGCTGCACATCTTCTTCTTTTGTGGTATGTTGTCTTTTTTTTAATATTTGCTCCTGTTATGACTCTCTGCTGCTTAATTCAGTTTCCTCTTCAACCTCATATAGTAATATGAGGGAAATGTCGCCAGTTCTTGTAACGTGAGCCTTCCCACAGATTCAGGATTTTTCTCATGTTGAAGAAACCACAAATAAATTATATAAATGTATGTTTGTTTATGTGTTGGAGCTCTGCAGTCTATGCATTATTTGCTAGGGCTGCTCAGGATCATTCCCTAAGCTGGGGCTGCTGCAGAGTCAAAATTGTCTGTCTTTGGCTGGTCAGCCTCTTTGCTGACCACATGGTGAGTGCTTTTCTCTGGTGCTGAGGTGGCTCATAAAGTGTCACATAAGTGCCATTACTGTAGTGGCATTGAACTATGACACAAGCCTCACCAAGTCCTTTACAGGGGAGAGAGTGACTATGCCATCCTCGCTGCAGACAGCTGAAGTGAGCATCAATAGACCTGCACAGTGCAGCAATCAGAGATCAGCAAAATACGGGCTTTAGTAATAATGGCTGAAAGGCAGGGACTTTGTTCAGGCCTGAACAAAAAAGGAGCCTGAAATACCTACTGTCCTTAGGGGAAGTTGCAGCATGGAATTTAGAAGCTCAGCTGTACTTTGTTGTGGGATTGTGTTGGCTTTATGGCATGCCTCCCATCATCTTTCACTCTGGTGAGAGAGTCTGAAATGAAGAAAGGTGGGGTCCTTCCCTGGTGATGAATGGGGAGGCCTGCAAGTACCATGCCAAAGCTTTGTGCTGTTAAGGGTTGTCATAAATTTGCTTAAAAATCAGTTTGCATTGGTTCTCACTAACCAGATATGTGATGGGTATTGCTGGCCTTGACTCAGTGATAGTGCTGGAGGGGAGGTTTGGAAACAAACTTTCTGCTTTCTGCTTATAATGAGGAATGCTGCTGTAACCTGCTGCTCTGCAGAAGTTGCAGCATGCTGCTGTGAAATAGTTAACTGCAGCATTGTCTTACCTTCGAAAACTGGGTTAAGTCACTTAACTGTCCAGAGTATTTTTAGGTTCATTATTGAATGAAGGCACACCAGCAGAAGCAGTGTTTCCCAATCTTTTAGCTACAGGTGCTATAAAGTTCCCACAACATTTTGATTTCTTAACAGTAACTTACATTGAAAATTTTTTATCTTTCCTTGAAATACTAACGTATAAAAATGGTATTTAATTTACAGCTTTCACAAATTGGAGCAAAATTCATGTTTGTGGCAGGGATGTTTGTTTCAGGGTGCGTGACCATTCTGTTTGGGTAAGTAATTTCTGTTGCTTAGTTTTGTTGCATTTGTCTTCTGATCGTTTTCATCCATATGAAAAGATGGACACAAAACCAAATAGAAACTTTTGGGCATCTTTTGTGTGTTGGTTAGGTCATATAACTTCTTGCCTCTTTAATTTTTAACTACCTCTTGTAAAGCAGAATGAACACTTCTCCCTTTCACTAGGTTTCAGAGTCTGTTTAGTACTTTGAAAGCAGAGGAGGTAGGTTCTGTCTATTTAAGTAGTAGTTCATGGATGATGATAAGCCTGTCAAAGCGCAAAAATAAGAAAATTATTTCTGCATAATGTTTTAATTATTCTTTTCTTAAAAGCGTTGGGCTTAAATGGGAAGCTTTGCCTGGCAGGTGGAAAGGCTAAGTCACTAATTTTAGCAAAATAAATTCTTTATTAACAGTGGAAGAATCTCTTATTAGTTAGTTCTAACACATTGCATCCGACTTCTTGCACAGGTGCTTGGAAAAGCTATGAAAGACAACAAAGGTCGCATTGGAGTTTTTCACAGGTTATAGTTTTCATGCTCTTTTTACTGCCAAGCAAAGGGGAAAAGGAGAAAGCTGCAAGAAATAGTTTGGTAGGGTTTGAATGATTTCACTGGTGTAGTTCAAAGATAAGTGGTAATAGAAAACATTGAGTGTCTTGTAACTGTGTCTTTTAATAAGCAAGAAATTATACTCTTAGGCCTTTAGTAGATGGCTTCTTCCATCCTGAGAGAGGTCCAATTTACTGTTGGGATTTTTCTTTTCCAGAATGCTTGACAAGGTGCCAAATGGACCGATGTTCATCGGTTTCTGCTTTTTAGTAAGAGCAGTGGATGCAATAAGCTTTGCAGCAGCAATTACAGCATCGTTCCCAATCCTTGCAAAGGCATTTCCCACTAATATAGCTACTGTCCTGGTAAGTTCAGAAAGCACTGTTACAGCTGAGTACCAGCAATATGACAAATTGCCAGTGGGCAGCCTAAAATCAGGAGGAGCAAATCTGTTGTCTTCTCTGCAGGTTTATTTGAAATCATCACGTAATGTTTTGCTTGTAATCTAGAATCACAATCTTAGAATGAGTTTAGACCTTAGCATAACTCTGGTTAGATATAAATTAAGCACTATTGATTAATTGCTTGTGCTTTGAAGACAGCTGGCCATTAGTGGCAGTAGCTATCTCTTCAGTGAAAATCAAGACAAAATACTAATTAAATACTAGTACAGCTTTTAGTGACTACTTCTACCTGGATAGTAAGGATCCATGTGGGTTGATTTTAAAAAATGATAAATTAATTTAAATGACTGAAAGATGCAAAACTGAAACAATTTTGGCTTAATTTTTCTAATCTGTTGATAAAAGTTATGTATGAAAAGATGAGAGCTAGAATTTCTTGAAATCTAGGGTGCATTGTTTCTGACCATCAACAATTCATTTCAAACAGAGATATTACCCTTTTTCAGTTGGGGTTTTAAGGTGTTAAAGAAAAGTTTTGTGTTTAATAAAATGCTGCTTTCTCTGTGTATTTTTCAATACATTCTGGTTTTTAGTTCAAATATATTCTGTCAGAAATAACTGGGTTAAATTGTAATGAGTGAACAAATTTTGAGAACTTATTTAAGAACATTAAATAAAATTAGTGAAGTTGCTGCTTTTATTAATATTGTTGTTAAGCTGTTTATACATCTATAAATAAAGGTATATCTATCAGAATGTATCTTTCTAACTAGAAAAAATCTACTAAGTTGTATCAGTGGTGATTAGCTGACCGTTTCATTGGAGAGCAATTTATATATTGTAATCGTGTCTTGGATTTATTCAGTAAATAAGGTTAAGGTTTCCTGTTTGCAAATTTTAAAATATAATTTAAATAGGTAAGTAAAGTAACGTTGACTCAAAGGGATTTATTTACCCATTTTATAATCAGAATTAAGAAGAAAAGAAATTCTGTTGTGGCAGCACAGTAACATGATGCATGGCTGAAAACAGTATATGGTGGTGAAGGAATCTGAAGAGCAGAATCAGAAATGCTACACAGCTGTGGTTTGGTACCTATTGTTGTTTAGAAAGGGTGCTGTAAAAAGACAGATGACTTCTAAATGTTTGTCTTTTTACCATGTTGTGTACTCTCGTGTCTTGTTCTGCATGGGAATAAAATCTCTTCATAAGTATTCATGTAGATATAGTGTTCTTAAATGGATGTGATGGGGAATTCTTATTACTGTGAGTTCTGAGGCAGGAGGCAGAAGAAAGAGCTGATTGTTTGAGCAAGGTGCATCCTAGGGTAAAATTGAAGCATGAAGAAGTGCATGAGGCTTTTTTAGCCTTGCTCTCTATTGTCTTTCTTCATAGGGCTAGATGCTGAAAAACACCTTTCCTCTCCTTACCATTTTGGTACCGGTTTTCAGCCTTCCTTTTACTTGTTGGGTACCCTAGAGGGTATATGTAGAAGTTATTAAACATTAGCCTTGTGGAAGTGGGAAGTTGAGCATCTGTCAATGTGATCCCTCTGTGGGAGGAGGTATGGACTTCAGACCATGAATAATCTCACTTCTCTTACAGTATCAGGTTTATCTTATCCTCTGATCTGTACACTCCAATGTCTCAACTTTCCCCCCATGCCCTCCCCAGTTCATTATCTTAGAAGGGCTAAATGATGTACAACCATGTAAATCATGTAAATTATTTGGACCGGTTTCACAAATCAAGTATTTGTTTATGGTTGGTGAACAACAAAAGTGAAAGCATCATCTGGATGCAGTGATGTTAATGGCCATTCCACATAGTCACAGTTTTTCAGAATGTCTCAAGTCCATCTGAAAATTTTGTAACTTACTAGTTGTGAGAATGTCGGCACCAAGGACGGCGAGGAGACACAGAGATCTCTGGATGTCAGGGCAGCTCTTGCAACGTGGTTTATTGCCCAGGTCGCNCATCCCTTTGTCTGCTAGGAGTATTGCTTAATCACTGTTTTCCAGCTTGGCATTTACATCTCAAAACTTGCTTTCAATTCTATTTCTCCTGCAGGTTTTATGCTATTAGAATCTCTTGCCAGGCAATCTTATTTGTAGGGCTTTCCTGCCTCATCCTCTCCAACAACTAGTCTTATGTTGTTACTAGTTATTTTCTTTGCTAGGAAAGAAAAAGGTTGCAGCCCTAGACTGACCTAGGGTAAAGAACTTGGCTTTTGCTGACTGCCTGCTTTCAGGACATTTGACTACTCTGACTTGTATCAGTAAAATTAAAGGTGAGGATGATTCCCTGGAGTATCTTTCTGGGTTCTGGAAGTTACCAAAAGTTTTATCTGTAAGCATTTGTTACCACCAGCTCTTACTGGTGGTCTAAGCATTGATGAATCAAGTGTTGATGCAGATATTGACAGTGGTGACTATGACGTTGTAGCACAAGATGTGTCTGTATTACTGTATTACTGTATTACTGTATTACAAGTAAGTATCTTATAAAAGATACCAGATTACTAAATTATATCCAAAGCAATTGAGTCGTCCCCGTTGCAGTTTCATTATTTTTTCCTACCCCTCGGGAGTGAGTCCAAACAGTTATTTATGAAGAGAAAGGTTTAACTTGGCACATATACTTCATCGCATGAGAGAATGTCCCATCTGAATAGGTTTGTTTAGATCCTTTCCCTCGGGTTGGAGTGTAATGGCAGGTGGGACAGGTGATCCCTTCAGCATGAGCTGTCCTGTGGATGCTTTCTGCCACTGGAGCACTTGCCTTGACTCAAGACTGAGATCTGTTAGGTGACAGCAGAGTTGTGAGTGCTGCAGTACAGGAGGTTCCCTGTAGTGAAGCAAAAGAGGTCATGGCTGTCACACACATACATAACTGTGGAATTCCTTTTGCTATCCCACCCTGTGAAGGTCACTACTAGCTCTTGTCCTAGTGATGCAGTGTCTTGTTTTTCACTATCCTGGATATGTTGTGTTGCTCCTCAGACACATGGCTTGCTTTATATTGTTGTATTGTATTTTCTCAACATACTGACTTCCTTTCTGCTTGCTTTTTCATCCTTTAGGGCAGCCTTGAAATTTTTTCAGGACTCGGACTGGTGCTGGGCCCACCTTTGGGTGGCTTTTTGTATCAGTCATTTGGTTATGAGGTCCCTTTCATCACGCTGGGATGCATAGTGTTGGCTTTGGTGCCTGTGAATATGTGCATGTTGCCAAAATATGGTAAGCACCCTTCTACTTGCTTCCTTCACTCACCTTCATTTCTCATGTACTTAAGTGTGGTTAAGAAAGTGTCAGCTTCTGGAGTCTGATCCAAGTCAGAGGGCAAAACTCCAGTTGAATTAGCTGATCATCTTGATCAGGCCCATGTTTAATGCTAACTTAAATTCATGAGATGGCCTGGAATTAATACAACTCCTCGTGCCCATTTCTGAACACACTAGGAACTCTGTATGGAAATGAACTGAGATATATTTTTTTTTCTTTTGTCTTAGATTCAGGGCTTGTAAAGGACCAGTTGTGACTGCTTCCTATAGGTTTGTCATTGCAGCTAGTTAAAGAAAAGCTGGAGACAGATTTTGCCTAAAGCAGGAGAACTCAACATGTTTGAGGAGTTAACAGTGGAGGGGAAAACTAATTATAGGGAGAAAACAAGTTTTTATTTGTACTGAACAATGCAGGATCTGATTAACATGGAAGAATGTTAAAGTTAATAAAGGAAAGGTTTAATGAAGTGATGAAGGTCATATAAATTTATAAAATTTTAGCTGATTCTGCTTGGACAGAAAACTAGCTTAAAGATAAGTCCTCGCACAAGACTGAAATTATAAGGTTACAATTCTGTTAGTCTTTTCTAGAGATTAAAAAAAAAGCTAGTAACTCTGAAATGCTTTGTAATTTTTTTTATCCTTTAACATGGAAACCACGGAGAATAACTTCAGGTATATTGGCTTAGAAGAAACTTACAATGCTTAGCCATGTGTTGCTACTGCTGACTTTCCCCCCTGACCTCTCTAAGCTCTGAAATCATCATGATATTGCTGCCAATTTGGAAGTATGTTACTTAAATATTTGCTCTGAGCTAGTGCTTATGGCGGATGCTAATGCTTGAACTTTTAGTTCTTTGTATACTTTGAGACCACATTCAGGTATTACAGGAGAAACACCATCAAGAAGAGGGCCTGACTTAAAATTCCCACATAACCATGATATCTGAAAGAAGTTTCCTGGAGTACAAATTGAACATGTCAGAGTTCAATTAGTTGCTTAAAAACTTGTATAGATCTCAATCGATAAATAGCAATCTTCTTATGAGACTCTCAAAGCATGTTTTATTGGATATGAATTGTTCATATATGTGTTCATGTATCAAGCTGAGGCATATCATGAGGATTTCATTGTATAACTGCTGGCAGAGAAGCAAATACTTTTTTCACGTAATTGGAGTAATACATGCTTTAGTTCTTTTCAAGCTGGGGATTTGCAGTGTTGGAATTTAAATTGTATACTTTTCTTCTTCACCTATCAAATTTTGGCTTTTACTATAAAAATAGTATAGTACGTAATAATCAACTATTGACTTTCATCTGTTGTGCAACAGGAGTAAGAGGACAAAAAAAGGGAAATACTGTTTCTTTTCTAAAGCAAGAAGATCAATCATGACCTTATGCTGCTGAAAATAATGCAGTTTCCCCCCGTCTTGTACCGAAACAGATTCGACTCCTAGGAAAGAATCCTTTTGGAAGCTCATTCTTCTGCCAAAAGTCTTAATACTCTGTCTCACTATATTTTCTCTAAGTGCATGCTTGGGTTTTATGGATCCCACAATCTCTCCATTTATCCTAAAGAAGGTAAGTCCTGCTAACATGCAGTGAAGTCTTGACTTAATAAATAGTAAGTAACTGGTTATAAATGTAAATTTCCTTAACAAAATTGAGCTTCATCCAATTAGCATTGTTTTAGTTATCTGCTAGTTGTATGAGTTCCAAATAACTTGATTTCCACAGTACTGATGAGTTGATATCTATTGCACCATTTCTTGCTGCTGGGTCTTGATAACTTTGAGAAGAAACATAAGGCCTTTTAAAATGGGTTTTCTCCACTTAAATGTCTTTCAGCTGCAAAGTACTGTCTCTGAATAGGGCATAGAAACTGCTTTTGTAAAAAAATAGACTTTTTCTTCCTTCCCGAAATCAAATTCTTGACAGCTGCTGCAGTCATTGACAGTGTTACATCTCTTGAGGTGAACCCCTTTAAGATTCTGTTCCTAGGTGAAATTAAGCAATGGTCTTTGAGGGCTTTATTTATGAATTATTTTTCCAAGGAGTAGTGTTTCACAGATGGCTGTGCTTCTTTGTGTCTGCCTAGTCTGTGCTTTGAGCATTTGTCCAGGGTGGAGGGGACTTGATGGGGACCTCTTTCATCAGTGGAGATGTGAATGTACATCTTCTATCTCCCAGGAGGGATCTGAAATTATCGCACTGTAGTATCTGTGTGGCTTTTCTAGTGCAAATAAAACTAAAGATTGGAGAGGTAGAGACTAAATCCATTGAAATTTCAGTGTCTGAAGTGTCTGTTTCATGTTTGTTAGGTTGTAATGTTAGAATCCAGCATGTTGGTGTAGGGGACATAGCGTAATGTTTCCTCCTGACATTATTTATGTGAGTACAGTTGTGTCAGGTGTTTCCACCACTCTATGCTTAAAAAGTGTTGGTGAAAGCAATGAAACTGAAGCCCAGTGAATGATTTCAAATACTTGAAAAACCTCTGCATGGTATCAGTAAAATACTTAAAATTTCGCATTTCAGTATTTTGACTTAATATATAATTCTTGGGTTGTCCTTCAATGAATGTAGCATATATGGTTTGTCTTGGGGGTTGTTTTATTTGTCTTCCTTTCCATAGTTCAAACTCCCAGCTGGTTATGTGGGCTTGGTGTTCCTTGGTTTGGCACTCTCGTACTCCGTGTCTTCTCCCCTCCTTGGAGTCGTAAGCGACAAACTGCCGGTGAGTCCTACCCTGCTGTGTTTGCAGTTACTGAAGCACTCCATGCATTTGCTCAAAGGTGGGGGACAATGGATGTAACAAAGGATGTAGGTCTGGTCCTGTAAAGGCATCTGCCTTTCAAGACCTTGCACATGTACCCATTACTGCCACGTGGGAAGTCTCTTCTGCAAGGTCCAGGGTAATTTAAGAATGCCCAAGTCAGTAAAAGGAAATTGGACAAGCAGCGGAAGTGTGCTGAGCTTTTCTAGTGGACCAAGCACAGTCTTTTTCCAAGCAATGTGGAATAGAGAGTGGGAAAATACATCCCAGTTATCCATGGTTTTAACCAGATCTAATTTTATTAGCTTTTGAGGAGTAAAGGTGTTGTGGTTAGCTGATTGACTTTACCTCTTAAAAAGTGTAATATCCAAATTAGATCAGCACAGTGGGCTGCCTATCCTTTAACCTGGTCCTTAAGCTCTTAACAACACCATAGAAAGAGACTTTGACAATGAACATCTAAGATAGCCTGTTTGACAGCCAAGTGCTAATTGTTCAAGGAAACCTACACTTTGAATGCTGTGCCTGAAGGATAGTGACAGTTTCCTGACACTTTTTTCCTGACACAAATTAATAATGCCCTTTGTACATGAGAATTACATAGAATCATAGAATGGTCTGAGTTGAAAGGAACTTAAAGATCATCATGAAATGCTACAGGGTGTTTCTTATATTAAAGAAGACTAAGACCTAAAATACTTTGCTAACCGAGAATGACCATTGCTCTATATCCTGAAATCTCTGTACTAAGCCACTGCTGCCAGTGATTGCATTTGGTGTGAGGAAACAAGAATTTATTGTTTCTTGATGTACATGACAAATTCCCAATTTTAAATTGCATAGCTTTTCTTTTTCTTACACAGTACATCAGGAAGTGGCTGCTGATATTTGGAAACTTAATAACAGCAGTGTGCCTTTTCATGCTAGGACCTGCTCCTGTACTGCACATTGAAAGGTACTGCCTCTGCCTGAGCCTGTCCTATTATATGATGTTTTCCACCATACTCATATATGTCCCTAAGTCTGTAATTAGCAGCTTTGACCATGAAAAAGATTGGGTTTTTAACTTCTACCTTTGACCATGAAATATGGTGTTTTTTTGATGTGTAGCATGAGACTGTGAATGTAAAGCAGTGAAAGCATCTGAAAATGAAGATTTTAAAGAAGCTTCAGAAAACAGACCTTTTTCTTTTGCTTTTTACTGTTACTGTGTTCATGTTAATGTGTATGGTAGGAAGAGCGTTGCTGCTTTTTTTCCTTCCCTCACAGTTTTGTGGTATTTCTAGTTCAGCAAAATAAAGTTCTCATTTTGTCTTAATTTCCAAATTTTTCTATTTCATCAGTGTTTTTTAACTATGGGGTTTACTTATTATCAGCAATTTTACTTCTCTCTGTATATAGCTTCTGAGAAAAGTGACAGATTACAGCTTTTTCACTAGCAAAGGAAAGACAATGTCTGTTGCACCTGAATGCTGTAATGTCATATTTCTCAAGTTAATTCACAGCAAAACGCTCTGCTACATTTACAAAACAACTACAGAATCCTTTTGTCCTAGGTTAGATACTCTGTTACAGTAATAGGCTTGTTAATGCATAGAACTCCTAGGTTGCTAATTTTTAAAGATCATAGGCTTGCAACTGGTGCAGTTTCAAATTCAGATCATAGATTTGAGCTGGGGAGAAAAATAAATTAGTAAAGTCTTGAAAATTCTTTAGCTAAGTCTGGTTGTAATATATTAGGCTACAAAATTTTAATTTCAAAATCCTTCACTTCTGCAACAAACCAAGTCTGGTGCTTGCACATAGGCATTGCTCAGTTAACCTTGTCTGTCTACGTCTTCCCTATATGCACCTCATCAAATGAACTGCATTTGATAAGAAAATAGATAATTTGAGCACGGGTTTTTCATATTCTTTTACAAAGTTCTTTCTAAAGCACAGAACTGTATTTTTCAGGTATTAGTATTGGCTTCAAGACACATAGTTTGCTGATTAGTCAGGGAGAGCTGATATAACAGCCTTCAGTCAAATGGAGTCCTTACTGGAAAGTCTTCAGCAGCTAACTTCTTGTAAATGCCTCTCTTTCAGTCAGCTGTGGATGTTTGTGCTAGTGTTGGTTTTGATTGGCTTTTCCCTTGGAATGAGTGCTATCCCAGTGTTTCCAGAGATCCTGCAATGTGCATAGTAAGTAACTCAGTCCAACCCTTCTTTCATGTTACTGACACTAGGAACCTGCAACTGTTTTTCAGGAGTGAATATGAAGTGTGGCTTTTTTGCCCAATTTTGAGGAAAAGGCAGATATTAACACATAAATGCTTCCACTTGTCTTAGTTTTTTCTGACTGAGCACCCTAGTCGTTATCCTCCCAGTATAGCTTGTGAATGTGTACCTCAGTAATGACCTAGAAGGGTCTTGATTTACTCTTATTAGTACATTCCTTTTGGAACAAGGTCTTTGCTTCTAAAAAGCCACCTGTCACAGATTTCACACTTGCCATATGAAACATGGGGAATTGGTGCAATGGTGTGATCTTAGTTGGGAGAAATCAGAGATGAGGAGTAGCACTGCAATCCTCCAGAGAGGCAGCAAAGAGGAAAGTACTGGGTAAATAGACATTCTACTGTACACTTTTGCTTGTTAACTATTTATGTAGTGTGCAAATTAAAAGGAGGGGGAACAGTCTATAGGGAAAGGCTACAGACTGAGACACAGTATGTATTGTACTACTCTAACTGGTCTGTCTTCCTGCAGTGAGAATGGATTTGAAGAAGGTCTGAGTCTTCTGGGACTGGTGTCTGGGCTCTTCAATGCCATGTGGTCCCTTGGGTAAGTGTACCCCTTTTGGTAAGCTATGAGAGTTTGGCTGTTCCACACTACTGCCACATGGAAACCTGGCTGTCACTGTGTTGACCTTGATTCAAAAGTTTCTTGCTTGACAGGTACCTTGTAGGCATGTTAAAACAAAGCTTTTTACTCAACAAAAGGTAAAACTTTTGTTTTGACAATGCTCTGAACTTGTCTTTCTTGAAACATATTGCTCTGCATATCAAAAACCTGCCGTGATTAAAGTGGATGTTTGCTTGCACTTCTGTGTGGTCATTTTTCTTTTCACTGAAATCTCTAATGCTCAATACAGAGAGATGTGGATCTTAATTTTTTTACAAAGTCAAGTCCACCCAGATGGAGTGAGCTAGATGTCTGTTCCTGACAAATTCTGTTTTCCTTTTTCCATTTTCCACATTTCCTCTTTGGTCTAGGATAGCTTAAGGTAGAATCTTCTTTTTAAGCAATTCTTTAAGGTCTGTGTTTGTATAACTTAGCAGAGTGTGTCTGTAACTCTATAACTCTATATAGTGTGTTTATAACTCAGGGTCATCATGCCAGAAATAAGTGAAAGGTGCTACTGGCTGAGTGACCCTTCAGAGCTGTCACTCAGTGGGAAGTGACACTATAGACAGCCACTTAGAGGATATTTTTATCTGTCCTAGTTATCTTTTGTGGCTGCAGTTATGTTTCAGTGGCACAATTTTGCAGCATTTTTTTCCAAGATCCATCTGTCTAGCAGTCCTGTATATTTGGTATAGGGTTCAGTGCAGACACAGGTAGTATAAAGTTAGCAAACCCCAGGTTTATGCTGCTATCAAGCCTGATTTTATAAGGCAACTTGCTTCCAGGAAGTCTCTCTAGTTTTACACAGTTTTGTCCCTTTCTGTCGTGAGAGACCATATAATGTAAGACCTTTCATAAAGAGACAGCATCTGCAAAACCTTTATAAACCTGCATTTTTAAACAGGCATAAAGGTGCAGGGCAGTTACACAAAGCTCAACTTTGCAGTGACCATGTCTGTCACATTATGTCTCCCCACCTTATATTCATCAGACTTTGTCTTGAAGTTTAGAAACTTTGTGTTTTGAGGGAAGTGACTTTGAATTTCTCTTACGATAGAATTGATCAGCGTAGATGTTTTCCCAGGGTATGGTCCTTAGTGGGGATTTCTGTACCAAAAAAGACTGCATTCAGCTTTCTGATGTGGATCCTATTTCCAGATAAGGAGGTAACTAGATTTACTGGGGCCTTCGGCAAACAACAAATTCATACTTATTGTGCATTTTAGGAAAATTAGGTCTGTGGAAGAAAATATCTTTGTTGTCAAAGGTGAGAGTCTATGAAGGAAGGCCATAAAACCCAACAAAACAGTTCTCTGAGAATATGGTATGTTTTACGTTTGGGATACCAATACCCGATTTTGATTTGATGCAGGTCATTTGTGGGTCCAATTCTGGGAGGATTTCTAAATGAGGAGCTGGGTTTTGAATGGGCCGCAGCCATCCAAGGAGGATGGCCACTGTTAAGTGTGAGTAATTACACTTTTTTAAAAAATATCTATTGCAGTTATGAGCTATTGTATAAGGTTGTTATAATTACAATTGTAACTGGCTGTTTCCTCAAAGGGTCTTGCAACTGGAATATTTTATATCATTGAGGCAACAAGGAAAAGGTATGCTGAGATATTTATTCTTTATTTTGCTTGCAATCATATAAAACAAACCCTTGAAATCTGTGCTTGCATATTTTTCCTCACTACCAACCTAATAATGAATGCTAAGATGAGCAATAGCAGCATTGCTTAAATCGTTTGTCTGTATGGTTTCCTAAATCCCTAGGAACAGCTCAACCAGGCAATGTCTATTCTATACAAGCAGCAGGACTGTGGCATTAATGAGCAAACCCTACTGATGGTTCCTCCAGGAGGGTGTCTGTGAGCTGGAATTGGTTGGATGGTCATGCAGGGAGCAGTGGTCAATGGTTCAATGCCCAGACACAGACCACAGATCCTCAGGGATTTGCTCTGGGACCTGTACTCTTTAGTATCCTCACCAACAACTAGCTAAAAGAAGGTAGATTCAGACTAGAGATGAGGAAAAAATTTTACCATGAGGGTAGTGAAACACTGGACCAGGTTACCCAGAGAGGTAGTGGATGCCTCGTCCCTGGAAACATTCAGGCCCAGGGTGGACATGGCTCTGAGCAACTTGGTCTGGTTTAAGATGTTCCTATCCATGGCAGGGTAGCTGGACTAGCTGACCTTTATAGGTCCCTTTCAATCTGAACCACTGTTAGATCATAGGAATGAACAGTTCATGGTTCTGTGCAGTAGTAGAGAACCAAATCCAGTAATCCATGTAGCTCTTTGTAATGTGCTTTTCTGCCTATTATGTTGGTATCACATAGAAGTATCTAGAGAATATAAAACCTGTGTTATCTCTCCTGTTCTTTTCCTTCTACAAACAGTTCCAGTTCCGGCCTGCAAAATCCTCCTGGTGATAACGGAGAAAGGACTCGTCTAATGGGCAATGAAATGTAGCCAGACAAACTTTCAATTCTCTGCTGTTGTGGTTTAACCTAGAATTGAGGTGACTGGTCTTAACAGTGCTTCATTATTCTGGAGCTGGGACATGATCCCTTAGTGAACCACCAGTTGTGGTTTAATTGTAGAGGCATTACTGTTTTGAAACACTAAACACTGACTGCCTTTCTTTTGGAAGTTCTCTTAAATGATGAGTAACCCTCAGCTGTTTAATTGTGTTCCATGTACAGTGTACCACTGTATGTGAAAAGATGTGTTTTCAAATGTCTGTTCCATACTTATGTGTGCTGTGCATTATTCTTGGGTAAAGCTACTATTTTCATACCATGAGTTTCTGTACTTTTTAAAAGGAAGTTCATTATCTTGTAAAAACAGAATTTGAAATTATAAAGGACTAAGCACAATATTGTTTTCAATAAAGCAACTTTTTTCCTAAGTTTTGTAAATTTTATTTGACAACAAGAGTCTAAAATACTTCTTGTCTACCAGCACTTGTATTATCTTGAGAGTGTCTGAAAATGAGGTGCAAAGCCAATGAAAATTTGCCATATCTACACAGAAAAAACTGATATTCAGTCCTGGAGGAGACTTGGCGTCTGGTGTGTACATTGATATACATACATAAAAGATAAATGCATGTTTGTATTATATATGAAGACTCACCTTGGTGATTATGAGATTTATTTTGCTAATAAATGCTAGCTGGAATGTTTGTACTAATTGCTTCTACAACAGCAAATCTATCAGGAGTCTAGGGGTACTAAGGGAAAACCCCAAACCATTTCCTCACCTCTTCCAGATGCTCAAGGACACTCCTGACAAACTCATACTAGATTTCTTGACTTGAGTTGTGGCAAAAGTCTTTTAATTTATCATTGAGCCATAACTGGCTTCTAGAAGGGGTTCTCTGTGGTAGCTCTTCTCCAATAAATAAGAAAAGTGGCCTGTCCTAGCACCTTCTAATTAATTTATTTTGTGAAAAGTTCCTGGATTTCACATAATACTTCTTTCTCTGCCGGAGCTCTTTTGGACTAAAAAGAGCAACTTCTGTGGTAGCCAAATGAGCTGTGAAACTTCAGAGTACAAAAGGGCAGGCTTCTCCTTTTGTTGACGGAACATCTTGTTAATGGCTTCCTTTCCTTTTTGTATCAGATATTAGACTTTACTGAAACCAGGAATGTACACCTCAACTTCTTAGGAAATGCTGACCATACCAGTGCTGATGATGAGCTAGGTGAGAAGGAGCTGAGAGGACTAGAGCTGGATGCAAGATACAGATCTGTAGACATGAGACTTAATTGTGCCATTTATTCACTTACCCGATGTGTGCTGTTAGGACTTGAGAGGGGCCAGAAGACCAAGAAGAGCACAAATGTTATTGAAATAATTGAGCTGCCCTGCAATGTGGCTGCCCTTCACCAGACCACCAGTAGAAGCTAGACAGGTTTAACCAACCCCTGTAACATAGCAGTCAGGGCTTCTGTGGGAAGCTAAGCCACCCCCCTGGTTAGTGCTGTGCTGGTCTCATGCAGTGGCAGGTCTAAATGCCAACCTGCCTCCACTGACACAGCTGTGGAAGCTGTGATGGGCAGAGACTGTGCCATGTAGAGCCAATCTACAATTGGCTGGACCAGGGCAGCCCTGAGCAGGAGCCCATGTGGCAGCACTGAGCTCAGGGTCATCTGTCTGCCTTCCAAAGCCATGCCTCAACCCTTAGGTTTGGGCAGTGCTGGTCTCTGCTGAAATTTCCCAAAGTGGTTTTCCTGCTGGGACCCAGGCTTGCCTTAAGCTCTGTCACTACAGCCTGGCTGACTCACAAGTCTGGAAGGTGATGCATTTCTTTGGCTGCAGCACAGTGCTGACTTCCCTTCTGTTCCCACCTGCTTGGGTGAACATCCTCCCACTGCTGTCAGCCATCCAGTTTCACTCAGCGTGGGCCATGGGAATGGGGGTCAACATCCTTTCAGCAAAATATGCACAATTCCACTTTAGATATGACAGATAATGTGAGAGTGCTCTAACTGATCCTCGTTCTCATGGGCAACATTTCTGTCTGTGTAGTGCAGCTGACCCGAGCAGGAATTCCCATCAGCTTTAAGCATGCATACTCATGTCAACAGGACATGGACATGAGAACTTGTAAAGTTCTTGATATAAAGGAAATAAAAATATGCTATGTAAGAACCTGGAAATTCTTAAGTTGACTATAACACCTCTAGCCTTTGTTAAATAATCAGTCCTGGGAGTTTATGAATGTTACTCTTCATCTTCGGGCCCATTGGTGTTTTGGCCATTTATGACCCAAACTTCATTTTCTCCACTAGATGGAACCCTAACTCTGAGAAATGTCTTGTCAGTTCTGCAAATAATACTTCTGGGCTGGAGACCTTGTGCATCACATTTTCTTTGCAGGCTTTGTTTTCACTGTATATTTTTCCAGAGCAATGTGTTTGCAGAATTGAGAGAAACTTACTGCTAAAATGTAGCTTTAAACTTTGCCATCCAAATAAAAGGAGATGTGAGCCATTCCTTTAGTTCCCAGTTGTTGATTACTCCATGTCATACAACTCATTCTTTATGAATAGGTTTTACTCTGGACTTTAAAGATTTCTCTATTTATGTAAAGCACTTGCATAAAGATGTGACTTTTGGTAATATCTTTTCCTTACAGAATTTTTAGATTGAACAGTGTTACCACCCATTTTAATCAGAATTACTGATTTCTAGTGCAGTTAAACTCAAAGAAGAACGCAAAATTTCAGCCACTTAAATCATACATACTCTCTTTGCAGTCTGTCTGCTTTTTTTTTAATTGGGGGCATTTAAAACAAGGCATTTTTTAGCCACCCCCCAAACCCATTTGTTTTTTTCATGATGCATTTTGACTTCATTAGCAGCGTCAGTCTGCTTTTCTGTGTTATAACTGATGGAAGTGTAGACCTTGGGTTGACCCAATGGTCTAACACCCTTGAAGGTGAGGTCACCCAACAGTTTTGACAAGGACAGGACAAGACAAGTATGTATGCTTCTCTGTGCTGATTGTACATCTGCAACACATCTTCCAGAAGTTGCTCCTCAGGTTTTGCAGGTTGTAGGTTCGTCAGGATTTATTGCTGAGGGGAGAATTTAGTGCTCCCTGCAACTACCTGAAAGGAGGTTGTGTCGAGGTGGAGGCTGGGTCGATCACTTCTCCCAAGTGACAGGATATAAGGAAGTGGCCTCAGGTTGTGCTAGGGGAGGTTTAGACTGATTACTAGGAAAAATATCTTCACTGAAAGAATGGTCAAGCATTGGAACCGGCTACCCAGGGAAGTGGTTCGGTTACAATCCCTGAAGGTATTTAAAGAATCTGTTGATGTGGTGCTTAGTGACATGGTTTAGTGGTTGGTTTTGCAGTGCTGGGTTGGACATCATGATCTTAAAGGTCACTTCTAACCTGAATGATTTTATGATTTTAAGCAGGTTTCTGTATATGTATATGAAAAGGACAGAAGAATGTATGTCTATCCCTGTCTTCATAGGGACGCTTTTGTCACAAGAGAGATATTTTCTGCTCAGTGGTTTCTACCATTGTGCTGATGTGATTATTTACCATCGGGTTATATAACAAAATAAGGAAACTGAATGTGGATATACGGTTTGTATTCGCATGGCTTGCCAGTGTATTGACTCTTCAAAATTTTTCTGCTAGGCTTTTTTTAGTGTGTGACAAATAATTTCTATATACATGGAAATATATAGCGAATTATACAGAGTATATAATAAATAAATGCATAGATGTATTGGATCATTTTTTCATCATAACAAATGCTAGCAAATCCACCTCATGGTTGTTGAAAGCATTTGACTTTCTGTCTTCTCCTCCACACAGATCTGCAGTCTGCCCACCTCAGCACATGTGGGCAGCCCGTGGAGATGGCTCAGACCAAGTTTGAGATGTTCCCCCTCAGCGGCATGTTTGGCACCAGCTACGTCTTCCCAGAAGTGTTGTACAGTGGGGTACAGCTGGCCCCCGGGGAGTTCAAGGTAATGGGACACCCCTGGGATTTGTCCGACATCAGTGGTCAAAAAGCCACTACAAGAAAAACTTAGTTGTTGTTCCCAGTGTCCTCTGTCCTCTGCCTTGAGTTCAAGGCAGCTTTATTTC
>VYXD01012562.1:0-16144 GCA_013397195.1 Hylia prasina | reverse complement strand
ATTCCATTCCATTCCATTCCATTCCATTCCATTCCATTCCATTCCATTCCATTCCATTCCATTCCATTCCATTCCATTCCATTCCATTCCAATTTCTAATTCAAATTTAAATTTAAATTCTAGTTTTTCTATCTCCTCCTTTCCCTAGCAGTACATGCTGAGGAAATCTCTCATATTTCTTCCCAGCCCTGCACTAGTAGAAGGGACTGAATGGCTAATCATGTTCCAGCCTAGGTGTTGGCTGCATCCCTTTGTGGGAAGAAGGCATGAACCTTCTGATGGGTGTAAGGGCTGTGGATCATCTTATGATGATTTGAAAGACTGAACTAATTTGCAAAAAGCATGTGGGAGGTGTGGTTTTTTACAGTTTGTGTTAATGAATTTCAGCTGTTTTTCCATGGTATGTCAAACCCCTGCATCTCTGACACTTGCTCAAAGTGCTCAGTCTGAAGCAGGGTGTGCTCCTGAACTAAATGGTTACAAAATTCTTGAGGTGAGCAATACCAATACCCGTTCATTTCCCCATGGATTTTTTTTCTCCTTGTAATCAATTTTAGAAATACCTGACCTGTTTTCTGTGGAAAAAAATGCTAAGATCTAAGAGCTTGACAACAGCAGTGCTCATCAGAGCAAAGGTCTATTGGCCCAATGCTCTTCTTCAAAGTGGTCAACAATCATTGTCTAAAGGAAAGCTTATGAGTTGTGCATGTCTGCTGCTGCCAGGATCCAGGGAGTGTAGAGGCCTCCTACAGCTGGGACTGGCATTCCCTGGGGCCAACCACACAGAGTCCTGCCAAGCATGCAGGGGATGTGTCTCAGCTCATCCTGGGCCCTGCAGTCCTGCCTCAGCGATGCCCTAGGTGTGTCCACTTCTGACCTTGTTCCCTTGGTGGGCCGGGGACCCACACTGCTGATAGCTGCTCAAACTAGGTCATAGCTTCTCAGGCATAAATCAACACACAGTGTAACATAATTATTCTATTTTATTCTATTTCCTGTACTCACCATGAGTTGAATAAAGACGAGATTGTAATTTGCCTGAAATGCCAGGGGTTTTCAGCTCCAAAACCACTTTCAAGGACACATCACAAAGATTACAAATGGAGACAGGATTTTTATTTATTTTCTTTTGTCTTTCTGAATCTGTTTCAGAGCCAATGCTCACAAAAATTAAAACTGTCTACAATCTTCAGATTATTCAAGTTTTCTTGTAACAAATGCAGACATGTCAAATATTATCATTTAGTGGTCTTTTCTGAATCCAAATAATGTGTTAAAATCTATTTATTCATTCTTATGGATTACTGAGTATAACTTTATTTAAGATAAAAATTATTTTACAAGCCAATTTTTCTGTTGGCATGACTCTATAGACTTTGCTCTCATGAGGTCTCTGTCTTGTGTCTTTCTAAAGTGAAGGAATTATTTTTGTATCAAAAATGCTTAAAGAAGATAGGGCTATCTTTTTATCTAGAATTTTTGGGACAAAGTGAAGCCTTTTTCTCATTAACAAGTTGAAACTCAAGCATCCATTTAGAAAATTATTTAACTTGCTCAAGGGAAATACAATTGTTCTAATGCAGAGACTTTGAGAAATGATAAGGATAGCTAAATCCCAAAGAAATATCTGTAATTGTTCTCTACCCATATTTGTCTGAATAGGTGTATATATTTAACATCTATGTGTACCATATCCATTATACCTAGACACATTAAAAATGCACTCAAAATTAATGAAAGAAGCACTTTTCTGATAAAGTGTGAAAGCTGTGAAATTCTACATTGAATTAATAGTGCGAGGACATTTTTTTTTTTTAAAAGTTGGCTTTTTTACTTCTATGGACATTTGACCCTGATTAGAGAAAACAGCTTTATTAATACATTTATAATATGTTGTTTTCTTTACTTGCAAACTTAGCAATTTAATTAAATATGAAATTCTGAAACAAGTGGAAAATAAAATTACTTTGTTGTGCAACTTCTACTAACATAAGTCTTAGAAACTGACTAGTGAAATATGGATCTTTTTTCTCTGTTACGCCAAGATAAATTTCTGGCAAAGGCATTTTATTAGTGTATCCAAAAGCAGATATGAGTGCTCATAGTTTTAAATCTCAAATTATAAATTTGTATAGTCAGCAGAAATAGATTTTTTTCCCCTTGCTTACAGTCAAGACAGAATCATCGACGGTCTCACAGCATACATTCAGAACTCATGGCCGTAAATTCAACAGTATTTGCTAGGAATAGACCTTGCTTTGTAATTAGGAGATAGGACATTTCCTAAGTTGTAACACAAGTTTGTCAAGTATGGCTTTCTCAGACATAAACTCTATGGATCATATAAAGATTTAAGGAACTTCCTTCTTCTGTATCTTCAATTATGCAGTTCTGTTTTCACTCGTCTTTAGGAGTTTTTTCTGTTTGTATTTTGTTTTTTTTTCTCCTTCTAAGCATTTGGGGAAAAAAAAAAAAAAAAAAAAAGAGGGATCTTTCAGAATGTTGAAATTTGCCGGAGATATTTCAGTGTTCAGAAATTTCATGGGCGAGGTTAAAATTAGTAGATCTACTATCAATATAAAAATGTTCCTCACTGGTAAAAATGTTAAAAGAAAAATGATTGATATGTTGATAGCATATTTCCCAGGATGAGCAATGGACTCCACAGGGAGACTTATTCCTGAGTATCTATGGCAGTTCAAAAATTTTGAAAGCCAGCCTTTCCATACCATTTTTTCTCCTAGTCTTATATGGTCTGGTATACTGAAGGCAGTGATAAATTCTATATAATATTAAACCTTTTATTTTAGGCAAGAGATTCCTTGTACAAGTGCTGATGATGTGTAGGCAGTTTGAGTCCATTAGCCTTTATTAGCTCTGCCTCAGCAGAGGGCCTGCAAAGGCACCAGTTGGTCTTCACTGGTTTAAAATAGACACGTGCCATTGCAAGATGAGATGGTGCTTTTTACAATTAAAATTCTAGGTTTGAGATAGCATGATGAGTGTAGGATAGGAGTCTTTGTAGAGCAGAGTAATTGAAATTTAATTACGCACTTTGAATTTGGACAGAACACCAAGGGTGTGAAACTTGTAGCAGTTAAAAGAAACATCTGATTCCAGTTATCAGATTTCAGCTAACCTTCCTATAGTAAAGAATTTTTCAAATAAGTTTCTGATGCCAAATATAACAAATAGCATAATAATAAAAAAAAAGCAAACAGAAATTGTAGAGCTATCAGTCTAAGAAAAGGCATATAGCAAGGTTACAGTTTATACAAAGATTAAGACATAAAGGCTACCCTTACAAGGGCACATATTTCTCTTAGAATTCCTTAGGAGTAGTACACAGAACCATGAGGCAAATCTTGAGAACTTCCATGAAGATGTACTGTAAACTAAAATTCACACTATACAAGGCAGCATTTTATTGACTCTGGAGCACATAAAATTTTCTCCTGTGATTCTAACTAGAAGTTGAATTCCTTCTGTTCTATTTCCATGACTGTTTTAATATGAAGTTTGATACAAAATTAAGATTTTTTTTTTTCATTTTGTTTGAGAAGCAGTCCAGAAGTCTATAGGAGCACATCAGTTGTAGCAATAGATTCCTATAAATGCCTGTCATTAAAAAAAAAGAAAAAAAAAAATGTTACAAAGATAATGCTGAAAAATCATTTTTTCACAGGGCTGTTTTAGAGAAATATCTTTACTACTCATCTAAGGGTTAAAAAAGTACCTAATGAGGGACACCCAAGCTGTAGCTCATAACAGAATTCATAAGGATTTCTGAAATCCCTTCTTTGCCTTGCAGAATACTGTTTTTTTAGTGTGAAATATGAACATGGACTACCTTCTATTTTGCTTGTAATCTAGATGCGATCTGAAAGTTTTGAATAGGTTCCAGCTAGCACCTGAAATGTTTGCATCTCCTCTGAAATGACGATTTTTCCATCAATAATTTATGTAAGCAGCTATGATACTGAAAGGAGTGTTTTTCACTTCAAGTGCCTTCTCCTTCCAAACTTCAGACTTTATATTTGAAGGCTGGAACAAATTCTGTCCATGAATGACTCAACTTCAAAATGTTTTGTTTGCACTGCAGAATATGATACACTCTCCACTGGGAAGCTGCTAGCCTGGCATGTTTAGCTAGTTTTCCCGCTGACTTACCAAGTGTTATGCAAGCATTGCTATCCCTTGACTTGAACAGCTCCTGTTACTTTTACTTTAAATATGAACACAGAGTTTTAAAACATCTTATAAATAATAAGGTCCTTCATGGAAGCTAAGTGCAATATTTCAAGATACAAAGGTCTGTATGAAATAAATATGATTTCACTTTTTCTTCAAGTATGACTTATATGCCTTTATTATTTTTAAACAGAATATCCTTTTCTCTTGAATATATTTAAATGTGCAATATGTCATTTAAAACCATGGTTTGTCTTTTGAATTTGCTGTCTGACAAATATTTTCCAGAAAAAGGTGGATTACCCAGCAATAAAATGAACATTCTTTCTGTAGACATATAGATACCGGGTGGAATAATTAATGAACAAAGTATATTTTAAGTCCCAGGCTGTATTATCCAGGCACATATAGACATTGCAGATCTCTCAGCCACAGAGGATGAGTACCATACAGGGAAAAATAAAACCTTTATGAAAAGAAAGCAACTCTGTATTAATAAAACCCCTTGTTGCCTAAGTCAGGTTGTGTATTATGGACCTGTAGTGTGTGTTAGATCGACTAAAATCTTACACATCTGTTATTTTAAAAGGAAAAATAATTATTAAACTTCAAGTGAAATTTGCTTAATATGCAGGCAATATATTAAAATTGACCAATATGATGGAGTTTTGTACAGTGAAATCAGTCGTTATCTCCTGTTTACATGTCAGGAGAAGTAATACAATTAGCTAGAGCTAGCACTTCTGGCCTCTTTAAGAAGGAAATGCAAACAAAAGAGAAGGTGATGGAGTCTGAAGGAAAAGAAACTGCTTTCCAGGAGCAATTTAAAGAAAATAAATGTTAATATATTTGTTAAATTACATAGTTAAGACTTGTGCTAGTAGAGGAAAAGGTTTTTTGATAACCTGTAATGCTATGTGGGAAACTCTAAAGAAGACAGAGATTTTTATTTATTTCAATGAAAAGTTTTGTAAACAAACTGTAGGATATCTGATCTGAAATCCATTTGATTGACATCAGTACAGCTGGCCAGCCTGTCATAGTGCTTACAGCTGGAGTGAAAAACTGTCATAGTTTTAAAGGTCCCACTACTGTAAACACTTCCTGTTCCATTGAGTTATTTTGGGTTTTAACGTGCAATGGTTTCAAAGAAGTGGTGCCAATAAGAAAGTATAAAAAACAGTACTGAAAAACAGCTACTTTAATTTAGTAGGAAATTGTATATTAGATGGCAAAGTGCCTTTCAACTTAGCCATGTATGCCTTTATTTCTGACATGATTTGATTTGTTGAATATATGCTATTTTGTGCCTGATGGACACAGTCTGGCCTTATAGTTCAAAAGGAAAACAAATGAGAGGGTCCATCAGTTATAGTCAAGATATAGAATGAAGGGCTTCCTAAGAGCTAAATTTACTTTACAGGTCATTAACGAACGATATTCAAACCGTGTCCAATATGCATCCTTTCATTTTCATTTCCACCATGCTTTTAAGTTACAAATTTCTAGAGTTAAAAATTGGAAAGATCTGAAAGTAAAAATAAATTCTGCTGCAGTTAAAACTAAGAGAACAGCAAAGTGACTGAGATTTATGCAGTAGTTGGTGGGAACAATATTCTGTTGGAGTGTACCTAGACCTTACATCAATGTTCATGACAGAGATGCTTGCAAGACGATGGTGACTCTTTTTAATAGTGATATTGGAGTCTGGAAATATAAGTAGATTGCAAAAATATGCACCCCATATTAATGAATCAGAAGATTTTGTACTTTTTCAGGCTTTCATACATAGAGTGTAACTTATCTGTGACAGATGTTGGTTTATGGACTAAACAGCAGGATATAAAAACACTCAAGTGATTTAGGCTTCTAGTTTACAGATCCTTTTTGAAGATGGAATTGGGAGCTGCTCCCAAGTCAGTTATTTAGTTACCATTTTTTCGTTTGTCAGATCTTTTATTCAGTGTTTGAGCTTTTAGTCATTTAAGTCACCTCGTGGAGACTTTTACTGTTGTTGTTGAATGGCCTGAGTTGCATTCCTCAAGCAAACCCACAATGGGTGGTCATAATGCGTTGGCAGTCTGGGAGAGTCCATCAATAACAAATAGCTCCTAAATAGCATGTATCATGGGTAGTCCAAGAGTTTCGTGGGAGGGACAGTTTCAGGAAGACACTATGGCGTGAATGAGTGTAATGCTCTCTGTTTATAGGTGTGTTCTTTGTTTAACTCTGCTAAGCATGGCTAGCCTTGTGACAGCCACTCAATTGGGAAGGAGACATTATAGAAAAAGAATGTACTGCATACATTAAAACTCCACATGAAACAGTCTGACAGGCCACAGTCTCATTTTCAGGCATATTTGGAAAAACTGGGTTTTTATATTTCAGTGAAGAAAATCAGAGATTACAACACAGTTTATAATTATGGAGGCAGGTATGGCTCCTGGATTGTGATAAAGTAGTGAAAGGTCAGAATATTTGATTACACATCTTGCAATAGCTTTAGAAATAAATCAGCTCTTTACATTAATTGGTGTAATTGCATTCTTCTGAAAGAACATGGGTTTACTTCACAGTACTGTATACAGTCCTTGTGCTGCTCTATTGACAAAGCACAGAATTTTCCAAACTTTGAAGTTGAAAGAAATTTGTGTGCCAAAATGCTGTGGGGAAATGTTGATTTGAATTATGTTTTTCTAGTATGGAAGTGAATCGCTTTAGTTACCTTTTTATTAGAGCAGAGTTTCATTTTGCTGACTCTTTCTTGAATGACACTTCTAGTAGTACAGCTCCTTTGTTTAATAATCTCTTCTATTGCTGATGATTTCAATGCCTTCCATGTATTCCTCATATGCCAATGCACTTACCAGTTCTTAGTGGTTTATATTAATACATGTATGTCAGAGATGGCAAATTGAAATTTAACCATGACAAACATGTAGCCATTTCTTTTTCTTTTCATTAGTCTGGGTACTATATAGTATATCAGTATTAGTCTGGGTTTATTCTTCATTAAATGCTGCAGTCTAATGTCTTTGTATAAAATGCAAATACTGCAATAGCAAAAAAAAAAAAAATTGTTTTAAGTGGAAACAAATGAAGAAAAAACAGAAAAAGCATGTTGCTATAAACAGTTATTATCATACTGAATCATACTAGAGTTTTGTGGATGTTTTCATTCTAGAGTGTCACTTGTTTACTAATTTCTGACTTTTTTTTTTGGACAAATTATTAACACATGTTTTCTCAGCTCTCAAGAAAAAGTGTTTTCATATTTTTAAAACAAAAAGTGAGCAAAAAGATATTCTTTGCACTTTTTGTGTGCTTGCTCTTGTCTGTCCTGAAAACTATTTCAGTAACATGAAGTAGCTGCTACAATCATAGCAAGGATCTAGTGTTTCTAGAAGTATCTTTCATTGGCTTATGAGAAGACACTGTTGCAGTTCTCTACTGCATTATGTTGTAAATTTTCAGTAAAATAAACTCCCTTTTTTCTAATGGATAATGGCAAAGAAGACTTTCATGGAATTGAAGTAAATGAAAGCAAAATAATGATCTTTTTTGTGCTTTCACATTTGAATATTTCTAAATGAGAGTCAAATTAGGCAGCGTCTTCCTCTCAGTACAGCTGAAAAAATATTTTTTGCACAGCTAGACCTGATACCATGTGTGGATAATTAAATCTTGTGGAACTGTTGACGGCCCTTTTTGATTTCCATCTGTCCTTATCCAAGCTGCCTGCCCCACTGTAATTTCAAGGAGTTTCTTATTAGTAAGTGGCTCAGCTGGGACAGTATGTAATACTACTTTGCTTTGGAAATTCATCAATGATGAAATGTCATTTGTGGCTTGCTTTTGTAAGTCAATGCAAATGCTCCCAAATGCAGTTTGAAAAGAAAGTATATATTGGCTTAGTTAACAACACAGCTCCTGATTATAACTGTCCATATTGAAAATCACTTGCCAGTGATACAAAGGTGCAATATTGTAACTCTTTCAGGGACTGTTGATGACATCTGCCAGCTCAGTAGTAGGTTTGTAGGAGATCTCATGCAAACGAATATTTCAGAAAGCAAAATATTTACAGAGTAACTCATGTCTCTCTGTCTCATATTAATGGACTGTGGATGCTGAGGATGAATAATGAGTGGTAGCCTGATGTTATCAGCATTCTCTAATTTTGTTCCTTGCTTTATATCAAGTAACAGAACTAAAGATCAGTCATAAAAGTATTTGCAGTTAAACCAAACTGTTACTTCCATCTTTGCTGGTTTGTTTTTTAATGATTTTCTATGCAGAAATTATGATAATGGAAAACTTTCAAGTTGCCAACTTTCTTAAGAAATTGTTATTTGTCAAGTGGTGCACACTTGTCAAAATTATTGACAGGGTGCTGATGTTGTCAGAAATACAGTCACCATCTAGGCTTCTGCACAGCTTTGGATCTGTAAGGAAACTGCATGGAAACTGCTTTGGCAACTGCATGGTGCTGAGTCAGAAATGGAGCGAGATGGAAGTGGGAAGGAAAGATGACAGTGAATTAAATGTAGGTAAGAAAGATGTAGCAAGGAAAAAAAACCCCACATGAACCCACAGGGAAAATAAAGTGGACAGAATTATCTATTTCACTGAATTCTAGACATTTGTTAAGGATGTAATTTTTTTTGGACAAGCACTAGGGAATTTTCTAAACCTCCAACAGATGAGCCAGAGAGTTTGCAACAAGGTAAGAATACGTACAATTTCTTGTTTAAGAAATTACTTCGTGAGCATTCGTTGTGTGTCTGCTGGTCAAGCACTCAGATTGCTTACCCTCACTTGTTGTGGTGGTCTCCTGCTATGGATTAATTCTATGGTCAACACATCGGCAATTGAGAGTATTGGAATTTCACATCTGTCCCACACTCATCATGCCCAAAACTAAATCTTCCCATTCCAAAGAACTTTAATCTGTGTTTAGCATTAGCCATTTTTATTGAATGCCCATTTTGGGGTATTTGTTGAAGACTTGCAAGTAATATTTTTATTGCTGATGTAATATGTTCCTTTTTTTAACTGAAAGGTTATATAAAGACTATAGGTTATATATAACTATATATGAAATGTTTTGAAAATAATAAATCTTTTCAATTTTAAGAATTGTATTATTAAAGAATAATATTTGCCTCTAAATTTTTAAATCACAGTTATTTTTCTTCACTTTGATTCTTCTTTATGTTGCTCAGAGTAAATATGTAGGAATTTCTGTCTGTAAGTCTGTATGGAGGCTTTGGTCATTTTGTGAAAAAAACTTTATCAAACATGGACATTTTCTCTTAATAACCTTGAAGATTTAATACTTTCAGAGACTAACAGTATGCCCTACATTCTCTCACTTTATACTACCCTGACAGGTGACCCTAAAGATTAAACTATTACGTTTATAAACTTGGAAGAAATTTTCTTTGGCACTCAAGCATCATCTTTTTGGTTTTCCCATGACACCTATTAATTTAGTTTTGAATTTCAAATATCTATCCATGCAAGTAAAAATACACTGATTTAGTACTAATTAACACTTTACAGCATTCCACAACTGTTTGATTCTTTTGAATGTAATGGCAGGCTAAAGAATTATTTGTTGCATCTGTGTCTGACATCATAGATGAATTTTGCTCCTTTAAGCAAAATGCTCAAAGCTTGATGCAGGAACAAACTTTGGAAACATGGTAATGAAAATTATTAGCTTGTACTGAAGATAAAGAAGGGAAGGTGGTGCCTAGTCACAGTTTTGTTTTGCATCAAGGGATGCAGTGGTGAAAAAAAAGGAATGATAAAAGCAATTAACCACATGAGGTAAAAGGACATGGTAGAAATGAGTCCCAGACCTAGATAAATGTTTTAGCTGTTTAAATTAATGTGGAAGACCATATCCTTGAGATCCTAAGCAGCAAAAATTGTAGGACTAGCACATAACTTAGAGGTGATGATGTAGAAGGAAATTTAAATTGCAGATAATCTCCAATTTGCCTGTCCCAGTGACAAGTTGTTGTCTACAATGAGGGAGAATGTTTGAGCAAAAATTGCACTGAAAGAGAAATAAGGATCCTTGTTCTAACCTTGCTGGAGTTGAAATAATGGTGTATTGGTAGACTGACATGTAGATTGGTAGAGAAATAGCAGCTTGACATTATCTAAAGTTATATGTAAGTGAGGGAAAAAGAAAAATAAGAACAGACTTCTGTGAAATGTTGTTGGGGAACTTACTGGGAGATAAGAATGATTAAAGATAACCAGGATGGACAAGAAACATGGAATCCAAGAGAGATCTAAAATCCAGGAAAAGCATTATCAGCTGTATTGAAGGCAGCTTGATAGATGGAAGCAAGTATGTCTAGGAAGAGATCATTGGAAAGATAACAGATGAAGTTATGTCTAGGAACAGATGATTGGAAAGAATATCAGGAATCGTTTCAGTGAAATTCAAGGGCCAAAGGTATATTAGACAAGAGGACTGCAAAAAACCCTGACCAAACCTGACTGCAAACAGTTAATGCGTTGTTCTTGAGTAAATGAGAGATTATCTGTCCCTGGAGAAACAAATGTGGACAACAGCAGGCCTTTTAAAGACAGGAGTATTTACATTGGAAGGAGGAAGTCAGATGACATTGATATGTTAATAAGCAATGGAGAGAATAAAGGAAGTAAGTTAATGTGAGACTGGGCCTTTGAGGCAAGGAAAAGAGTACAGAAGAAGAATATCTCAACTGACAAGGAAGCACTGCAATAGGAAAAAAGTAAACAAAGAGAAAAGTAGAAAATACTGTGGAGAAATAGCGATGATTAGGAAAGAAACTGTAGGGATTATAAACATGAAGTTTCATGCTAGAAAAGAAGCGTTATTTAGCCAAGGTAGCAACCTCACCAAAAGCAGAGAAAGAAGAATATCAGATTCTTTATTGAAGTATTTGCTGACCATTCCTATAGGGAAACCTTTTTGGTTCACCTGCTCAGCTGAAGCAGCATAGTTAGCCAGGTCACTCCTTCATCCACGTGCATAATAAACAAACCTAGTCTATCATTAGGGCAAGGATTTGCTGGGTACATGAATTGCAGTTCCTGGTAGCCTATATTTTACCTTCTTTATCTCTGAGATCTGTACTCATAAATGTGTAGAAGATAACCTTTCATGAAAAGTGCATATAGATCTTTACAAGTGGTTTTTTTTTTATTTAATCATTTTGGGTATTACATATCCTCATGCAAAGTGCTGTAAAACTCATGCTTTTGGGGATGAGGATGGAGTAGAATTGTCTTCTTTAAAAGAGTTTAGAATACTTTCCTCTCAACTTTAACGTACGTCAGTCTGAGTCTCTCAAAAAAGTTTCTTTATTAGCTGTGTAAGGCAATATAATATTCCTTATGGACTAAATTTTATAGGAATGATGGCAGCCCAAGGATATGCTGTTCAAAGTGACCCATCAGTCTTACAACCATTTAGGTTCTGACTTTTTCAAATGAAATAAGAACCAAGGCAAAGGATTTGCTTTAAGGATACAATTCTTACTTTTGTGAGTTTATGCCATTGGTATTTAGATATTTACATACTAAAATAGTTATGCTTTATGTTCTCCCATATGGAATAGTAGATTCTCAGAAGCCTAATTGCACCATTCTATCCTATGTCTGTGTGGAACATATTATTAATCTGGTTGCTTAGGTTTATTCAAAAGGTCCCACCTTTTGGAAGGTGACACATTAGAACTTTGGATGCATGTCAAACCTGGACAGTTTCATGGTTGTGACTTTGTACTGGCTCCTGAAAAAAAGGAGAAAAGATTATTTTTTGCTGCTTGAAAATTCTTTTGTTCCTGAAAGAAATACATCTACTAAGTAAAATGTAATAAGATTTCTCTTTGTTTTTGATCTGTCCTAAAGGATAAATCTCACTCAGGCAAAACTACAGAGGAAAAAAATACCAAGATCACATGTTTGTTCTTTGGAATATATTGGACAGTGATTGGAGCAAAAATTAATCTTCAAAAGAATTAATAGAAATTTATCCCACCAGACTACTAAACCGTTATGTAAAAGAATTATATACAATTAAACTCACCAAACATAACAAAAAAGAAGTTGAAATAGACCAAAATCCAGAAGGTGAATTCACGAGGTGAATAAAAAAGAGCTATACCTTGTATTTGCAAGACAATGACATTAGAAATGTAATACATATCAACAATAAGAAATTAAAAATTAAATACTAACTTGATAAAAATGATATAAAAATAAAAAAATAGCAAAATTAATTAGAAAAAGATTTACTCTGATAGCTGTATGGGAGAAAAATTGTGTTATGCAGCAGTGGATTCTCATGTTGTTTGCATGTAGGATACGAAGGATTTTTTTGATCACTGCACATAAGGATGGACTAATAGTAATTGTAGTATCACACATACTTTTATGAGTGGATGCAGTTTTCCAGGCTTATAAAAATATATTTTAAATCCCAGTGTTCTGGGAAGAAAATTGTTTTAGTCATTTTCCATTGTATTTTAACAAGATAATGCATTTTCTAAAACTTGTTAAAATTTAGATAAAACTGGAAAATAGCTTAATTAATTATAAAAAAATCAGTTCTTTATGATATAAAATATAGTCACAGGACTGAAAATGCTGGATTTGACAATTTTTCATGAAATGTTTGTAACAGATCCCCAGTTCTGTTTTATTTGGCTGTGGAGTCTGCTTTTCAGGCCAAGAATTTGGGCTTTGATTGGCCTAACTAGGACATTATATACTATGTATGGTGAAAAATCTTGATTGTAGGAGACAGGATCTATTTCTAAATAGAGAACTTTGTTTAAAGGTTAGTCATTGTAGTTGTACTTAATTTGACAATGGTTTTAAAATACAAACAAGTGTGTTTTTGTGTTTTGTGTGCTCAAAGAGCAGGATTGAAATGATGGACCTTGCTGTGACTGACATTAGTGGAAACGACCATCTGTTTTGTTTGGAGCAGTGTTGTGTCTGGAGGCTGTCATGAAATGATAACAAATAGTAGCAAAGCCTACTGGAGTGATACCTAAAGCCACAGTAAGGATGTTATATAACTTATTAAATGGGGAACCCAAATACACTAACAGCTTCTTGTGGAAAGGTACATATACAACAGGCTTTTTCACAGAACCAAGATAATCTTAGCATCTTGAAAGTCTGAAGAAAGATTTTTGTAGTTATTTTCTGTGTAAATATTTCACACAGGTGAGTAGAACTGATTTTCATAAGTTTTCATGCATGTTTCTATATCTGCAAATTAACTTGGCAGTCTTAGGTGTGTAAGTATAAAATTAAAAACTGACCTGCAAACTTGGGCAGCAAACAAGACCTCAGACTTTTATAGCCTCTGCAATACCACAGGACACGTTCCTAATTTTCTGTTGTTTACTTTTTGTTTACTTTTTGAAATTCTTAGAGAATGTACCATCTCTTTTCTTAACTATCCAGAACCGGTAATATTATTTTTTTTTTTTTATGTAGTATTTTATTTATATTCTACATATTCATCTTCCACCTTAGTTGCTGGGTCTTGATTATTTTGCCTATATTGACATTTCACTGTTGACCAACTATTGTCTCCTAAATGAATGGACTGAGATTCACCTGTGCTTCTGGTTTGGGAGCCCACTTCCACTTTAAAGAAGGAACATATACAGTTAAGCATTTGGATATTTAAACTCCTAACTCAGGAAAACTGACATTTTCTCTACTGTTTGTCTCTTTAGGAGCTCATGTATGTTCATTTTTTGGATTCTTATTTAGTTACTGAGAGAAATGTGGGTGTTTTTAGCAGAGAATTTGGGTTTAGATTTCAAGGATTAGTTGGTCCAGGCATTCTCACCTTCTGCATGGCTGCTCAGGAAGCTCCCTAATAACTTGGATCAAACCCCAGTGCTTCTGTATATTGTGTTAACCACTCAGGGGAGTATAAAGGAAAGAAAAAGTACAGAACTCTTCTTCCCCTGAAACAGCTGATGCCAGGAGTTTCTGCTGCTAGCCATGGCTTCAACCACAATTGATCTTTTCCAATTTTTCCTCTATTGCTATACCTCTACTGCCAACAGGACCACTTATAGCAAGATGCCAACTTTTCTTCTGCAGCAACAGTTTAAGATTTCCTGTTGGTTCTATCTTTTGTCTTTATCTGATGCTCTAATAAAGTCCTTTTGTTTCTGCTTTTTCAAGCTGTTTTCCTTCAGTAAATATAGAGGAAAGCAAGGCATCATTTTTTCAAGAAAATTACTTCCTGTGCATGGTAGAGATGTCATGATTTCAGGACTGCTTACCAGTCCAGACCTGTTTAATGGATTGGAAGGAATCTTCAACACAAACTTTGTAAATCTGCTCCAAGGAATATTGTATGACTCTCAGGGTTAATGCAAGTTTACTTGGCACATAATTAATAATGTAAAGGCAACTGAAAATACATAGTGAAGAGGACTGGCATTCCAATGCTGAATGTAATCTGATGCATTTAAATCCCAGAAGACCCATTTCTTACCCATGTGGCATGAGGAATTCAGTGAAATGTGTGAAGATGCACTTGGCATCAGTGTCTGCTCAGTGCTTTTGTGGAAGATGATTTAATTTTTTCATACACTGACATCTGTAACTTTGAGCAATTGCTGTTTTCTCCCTCTAGAGACAACATCACAGAAAGGGTTATCAACTTGCTGTGAACCTTTATGTCTGTAGTCTTGTATCTTCTTTTAATAAAAATGACCTTTTGGTAATCACTGTCTTTCCTGGAAAAATACATAGATTCAGGTTTTTTAAAAAGAACTGCTGCATATTATTTGTATTTCCTGATATGATTACTCTTGAGGCTTTCTCTATGTTCCTCTGCCAAGCAGTGGCATTTTTGTGCATATCTGCTATGAAGGTGCTGGAGAGAATTTTCAGCAGCAAGATGCAAGCTCAATCCAAAGGGACTCCCAAGCATATTCTGGAAGTATGTCTAAGCTAGTGATGTGTGTACACTGAAGATTGCTTTTATAGCAAATTATGCAACTGCTAAAGTGAATATCTTCAAGTATCTCTGAATTTGTCTAATTGATTAGGCTAGGAATGATAAGGCCTGGGGACATCCCAAGGATGAGTATGCAGCTATTATCACCTGGTTGAAAAGATTATTTTCTCAAGAACCAGAGGGACAGCTGGAGGGAAATTCTTAGGAAATTGTTATCTGTATTCACAGCTGGATTCTTTCTCCCTGGCCTTTTTTCAAAGGGAAAATTTGGGTTTGTAACCAAGAAGGTGGGGCCCTCATTTCATCTTTACTTTTAGGTTCAGATAGCGGGACAGGGAAACTTCACGGGTATCTCGAGTCTTAGACACTTGATTGTACATGTGTACACAGACTGAATGTCTGTTCAGACTACACTGCTTTAAAATTACTAATATATGACTTCCCTTTATCCTCAATACTAGAGTAGGGAGAGATGCCCCAGCCGCATCCCTCCTGACTCAGGAGTTCAGGGTAAAAGAATGTTGGAAGATTTTCCTGGATCAAGGAAGATTCGATTAGACAACACCTAGGCAAACTTAACATCCTCAAATCCATGGGCCCTGGCCGGATGTATCCACAAGTGCTGAGAGAACTGGCAAACACCATAGCAAGCACTCACAAGCATTTGTGAGAGGACATGGAGATGAGAAATGCCTGAAGAGTGGAAGAAAGCATCTGCGATTCAACACCTAATTGCAGGCTCAGGATGGTGCCAAGCAGAAAGGTGTGGAGGGAGCAATGTTGTGGCATTCCTGTGCTCCCCTTGGCATGTCTTTGGTAGCTGCAGTGTGCTTGGAGCTCTGGGCTTTGTGGTTTTTTAAACCCCAACCCTAGGTGTTGCCAAAAACCTTACCTTAAGCCTAGATTGAGAAGTTAAATGATCCATAGTCTCAGGATGGTGCCAAG